>ATSW01011858.1:0-10050 GCA_000444245.1 Botryllus schlosseri
AGCTCCAACAACGCTCATAGACAATATGGCTGTGCACTGTGCAGTAACCATGATACCATATCTCGACATAATGATTTGACTACCTCTTTGCCTGACATAGTCTTCAGACGCAGTTTTTGCTTGCTAAGCTAGAAGTATGGGTTCTGCCAGATTATGTTTCTACCATATACGTCAATTAACTGCGTTGGTAATTGAACTGCGGTTCTAAATATATCGCTTTTGTTATATTGCTCGCGATCGGCCCTTGAATGCAATCGCACAGCCATCGATTTTCAGGGCCTGCTCTGCACCTAATTCCATTCATAGGATTATACAGATTGTGATGCATTGATTGGCAATATAGCAGGGACCGACAGTACATAGTTTACATAAACTATTTGGTAACGATGTCAGTATCACATTGAAACACTAGTTACGACTAGAAATGACGTATATGATGTATAAATATTGAAGATTCGCTACTGTTGCGTTCGACATTTCGATTCATGTCAAACGGGCCCGCTGGCTATACGTTGCGTTTTAGTAAGATTTAGCGGCAGATAGCAGAAAAGGAGCAAACAACTCAATATGAAGAATTCACAGCTGTATCTCATAATATTCTGCTCTCTTGTAATTTGGAGGTCAGCCAATATTACATCAGGTAAGCGGGTAGATATATCTTACCTTATGACTGGTCAAAGACGGGCGAGGTATAAAGGCAGCAAAATTGAAAACTGCCGCTGTCCTAATCAATCTAATAATTATATTCATGGCATACGATACTTTGCAAAACGCAATAGCTTTTGGGTTTCGAACAAACACTACGATGTCACTTTTCGAACTGAAGCATTTCTGAACTGGTTTTTGTGAAGAACAGCAGAAATCACACTGATTCTCAATACATATACATTATCATGTTTTCTTTTAGTGTGAAAATCATATTTTAATGGGGTTGGTTCTTTTAACACTCTGTTGAAGCACAGTTCAATTTGTGCACCTGTTATCTATAGTAATGTATTAAATGCGTTATAATATATGTATTGTGGTAGAGTTTTTTCGGAGACTCAGCGTACATCAGGGTTTCCGGAAATCTTGCAGATTAACGTAAATGTTCCCCAGGCTAGCAAAGGTTAATAACCACTGGCTAACAGCTTTTGTGCTGTGTCTGTCCAGATTAAGTCACCAAGCTTTAAATGCGCAACACCATTCCTTTGCCATTAAAAAATCCGCTAAATAAACTGGACAAACAGCATAGACATTCCATCAACCTCGACTGGGAATGTTAGCAGCAGACTTGGGTTTGTGATGAGTACGTTGCGCAATCGAAACTTCATAATCGGTCAATACCAACTAGCATTCTTGAATTTTCGGGTTTTATTACTCCCGATAACTGAAATAGTAGAAGTGCAGTCTTTGTAAGCCAGTGCATTTTCAGTTGGATTTATTGCGCATTAGGCTATTTCAAATAAGCAATGCTTTATGTTCTATGCCTATGGTGTAGGCCAGCGGTTCTCAACCGCCGGTCCGCGACGACTTTCCAGCCGGTCCGTGAGGTGTTTTGCAATTTTATAACAAAATTTCAAGATGCAATATGTCTCAGGAAGNCTTGTCCATTGATAAAATAAAATAAATATCAAGTTTTTAACTCATTCAGAACGTCGTGAAGCAATTAACATATTAGGTCTGNGAGCATGTTCGATTTGACTTGAAGTTCAACCCNTGTCATTTGACGAAATATGATCGGCAAGGACTNATACGAGCTGACTCACTAATCCGCGNAGTTTGNGCGATCATTCGTTTTCGATTCATTCGTTGGTGAAGGGACGCACCATCACATAATGAAGTTTAGGCTAACATAAGAATCCGGAAAGTTTGCGATAAACTCACCGGTGGGATCAACTTGACCGAAAAAGACTGCCCTTTATTAAGTGAAAAGTTCGATGTAGCCTATATATGTATAATTGTCCATAGGCTCCACAATGGCTGGCACCTAATCTCAACTGGCCATCTGTCCTCCACAGCACAACTGACAAAGCCCAGAGTAAAATTATTTTCCAGTGAAGAAATACCAATTTGGAATCGTGTCCGTCCTTTAGTTTAGTAAGCTTGAGTGATTTCAATATCTAGTCACAATATAACAGACATTAGGTGACGAAAAATTGACATGCAATGAAATAATTATTTCAACAGGCCCACCCGAATATGTTTAATTACTATCTATTACTTTTCCTAAATTTTCCTACACGACACCTCAATCAACTCTACCGGAAAATCTGATAATTCTGATAGTATACAAATTTAGAGCAATATATATGCAAATAACAATTTTATTGACCGATTCAGTCGTGTTTGTTTTTTTGTTTTTATTAACACATCATTGGCGCTTATCGCTATTACAGTAAATTGAACCCAGTACATGAATTTCATTAATGTTATTGTATTTTTGCTTTTGCTCCTTCAGCGTGATCTTTAGCTGCCATCTTTCAAGAGTTCGGTTCTCTCTTCCTCTGGGCTTTTGAAGGCGCTGTATTTACAGCGGGATCGGCGATGAGGAGTCCAGCTAAACCTCCGACACATAGAAACATGGTAGAGCCGAGACCCGAGCCAGCAACCATTGGTGTCGTGACTGCAGTGTTTAACCAACTGCGCCACCCGCTACCCCGATTCAGTCGTGAATTACCTATAGAAAACTATCTGCCTATACTCAGTACATTGAATGTGTTCGCAAGTCCTGACGAAAACAACCAACTAACTGTGGGGTCTGGTGGCGATGCCTCCTAGCTAGACGTTTGGTTCATGCTTTGTGGGGCCCAAGACTACCGTTTTGGGGCAATTAGGCTGACGATCGGCCCTGATTTTGTGGATGGCCAGATATAACTGCTGTAGTCAGGTGTTCTCGTGCGGCGCACTGTATTCGTAGTAGGGATCGTATGAACCTCTGATAGGTTCAGGTTCGTGTGAACGCGAATCTTTTTGCAAAGTTCTGTGTGAACGCAATCGTGTACCTATGACCATACGTGATACAATAAGCATATAAAATAATGATCGGTCCCATACGCCTGTTAGATTTTTCACAGTAAACAGTGCTGTATTCTTCATATCAACTTCATTGATTTGTGGAATGAGAAGGATGATTCGCTGACTACCTACATGTAGCGTTTTTCGCTCTTGATGTTGCGTGACCGCGGGTCATGCTCAAAGTAGAGAGTCACTAAATATTCACAAACGGAAAGCTGGATATTTCGAGCAAACCATTGTATCAAAGCAAGTAAAATATTTGAGATTGGCAAGGTGCCTGCTCGATTAGTGTTGATTTTTTACATTGCCAGCGTCATGCACAGTGGCCCGAAGTTAGAAAGCAAGGAATTTCAACCAATGATGTTATGATGTGAAAAATTGTGATATATGGAAGAGGTTCACTGCCCAGTACCGGCGAAGGTTAGTTTGTGAAAGTGAACCTCTAAATTTCCGAGGTTCACAGAATGCGAACGCGAGCCTCACGTTCACACCATTCCTAATTCATATAGTATAGCAAGAGTAACATACGACTGATGGTAATGGGCAATGAGCAAGGTAGCACGACAAGATGCTTGGTTCGACTCCGAGACGCTTGTTCTCTCAATATTGTCGAAGAGAATATTAATATTCGAGTTAACGTGGTCGATGAAATCCATGACCTTCGGCGCGAAAGACTGTCAACGACTCTCGGCGCTAGAACGTTTATTTTGGCAAGGCAATTTTACTGGACTCAGCAGACCCGCTACGGTATAATCAGATGGATACCATCATGAAAATCTTTAATTACAATCAAACCCCTCAAAATGCCACTCTCTAGCATCATATACTTGCATAAAACAGTAGCATACTTCCCGTTTTGAGTTGATTTCAATTTTTGAAAGCTCACCGCTCCGCCGAATATTATTTGAAATTTTACCGGTCCGCGAGGTGAAAAAGGTTGAGAACCACTGGTCTACATCACACTTTTTCATCATGCCCTTTTTGATATAAGAACCAATCCCCACGCAATCTTGCTTCAGTTAGGATATCTCAGTACGTTGAGTATAACACTATGTCAAACTATTTGTTTCATTTGACCGTTTACGATTCACAATGAGCAGACAATGTACCGGCTACAACGGCAGGCATGTCAAGTTGACTACAAACTGTAAAATGTCAAATGATAAGATCATCGACAGTGCAAAAATCCCGCTTCAAACGAAATGCAGGTTGCAAAAAAGTTTGACTTCTCTTAAACAAATTTGACAATTTTTGACCCAACGCTACAATTTTGACAAAATTTTGACTTATTTTGATCTCCCTATTCATAGGTATGTTTATCTATGTTCAATTTTCAATGAATAACTATCCTTTAAACCAGTGTCGTACGAAAAGCCCAGATGAAGCAAGTAAAGTCGAGCTTACGAAAATCGGCTGCAACTGACTCTGACGAGCACGCGTGCTAGACAGAGTGAAAGACGCGGATGAGAGTGTGACTGGACCCAGTCCGCAAAAATCGTACCACGAGCAAAAGACCAAATAAAAGGACAATATTCATGATCGGGCGCAAATGACCTTATCGGTGATAAGCGCCAAAAATGGTTCAATAAAATACAAAACACAAACCAGTGGTGCCCAACCTTTTTCTACTCATCGACCCTTTATACAGCCCGACATATATTTATCGCCCGACATATTTTCGGATCCGAGAAAGGACATATAAACGGAAAATTTATACCGTTAACTCTGATCGCTTGAAAACTAACTAAGAAAATAAAAACAAAAATGTTAAACTTTCGCGGCGATCCCTGAAAATCACGGTAGGCCTATCGGAAGATAGTATGTGGCGAGTTGTCCTTTATTTTAGTTAACTTTAGCGGCGGTTTCAGAATAAACAGATTTTCACGTGTATTTTCTTCCGGTGTTCGGTTGCCAGTTAGTTGAATATATAGGACTGAACGTTCTAATATTTTCGCCTCCTCCGCATGTTCTCGCCCCCAATCGCCCGTCAGAGGTTCTTAAATTTTACCATCCAGCGGAACACTTAGGCTTTCGTGGAACCCCACATTTTCCCTGAATCATAGAATCAAAAATCTGCCACAATACAGTAGACCAGGAATGGACAAACTACTGCTCCCATGGCGCATGCGGCTCGTGCCACATTATGTGCAGCCCATGAATGCAGCGAGAAATTTAATAGAAATATTCATAAAATGCGAATCACAAATAAAGTTACTCATGGTTAACTTTTTTCCGATATATTTATTCAGGATATTGATTAGGTCAGTGCTTTTCAACCTTTTTGAGCTCCGTTCGCACCTTTGTCGTAAATTAAATTTCATTCGCACCAACTAGCCGAAAATTGCTTCACGAAAAGAAGATCGCGATACTTACCAACATTTTTTGCAGATGTGCAACAATAACGGTAAAGCAGCTTTTTAGACTACCATCAAAATCCGAGTTTTTGTTGCATCTCGCGACCCGAGCCTAACCCATGAAAAGGAATTAATTTTAACCTTACAGTATAGTATGCTATTACGAGTTTACGGACATGCATGACATACAGAACGCGCACACTACAATTCTATAGCCAACACAGCTCTCCAAAACATGTCTGACGCACGCGATTTCTAATTATGGTGAAATAAATTCCTCTGCGTGTCACAGTTGTACTACAGTAACTACTGTCTACTCAGATTGCAAGAACAGGACTATTCCGTGCCGACAACGGAGCGTATTCATATCGAAATATTTGGCCATCGCGAGCATAGGTCATTTTTTGACCAAGGTTTAGTCGCCGCTTATGTTTTTGGGACCATATTTTATAAGCGATTTGTAGGCCCAAACTTTACGACTTCACGTGCCCCGACGCAGAAGTGGTTGGCGTCAGAATGAATGAGTCTCATAGGTTGAACTCGCTCGTTGCTCACCCCTACACTAGTTTATCTCAACGGTGTTCGACCATGTTTTCCAGCAAAAACAGTCGCACAAATCTTATCATGAATTCTAATGAAAAAGTCATACTTTTTGCGTGTCTCGCTCATTGGTTACGATACCCTACACAGTGACCTTGTATATGTAAAAACTATCGCAAGATTATTTGCAATAAATTCAACAAATAGTACATACATATTAACAGATAGCTCTGGCACCGTGTCGACCCAAAATGATACCCTTTGCGGTTCATACGTTAATAAATCGTGAACGGGTAAAATTTTGCGATGCAGTAACTTGCAAATGTGAGTCTGTAATGATGGTATTTACTACTATCCTCGTGCCTCGCGCTAATCGAACAGTTATTATGAAAATACGATGACTGTTTAGCGAAAGAAAGCAGAAAGTCAATTTGACGTCATTTTTTTCAGCCTGTCGCAGGCTCAGACGGGCTGATATACTGCATGTCTGCCACTACACCAGCTTCCAAACCAGACTTTTGGTTACGTCGTAGTTATAGTGCAAAAATAATAATTAACTACGGCTTGTGGGAGATACGATTAGTGGTGCGTCGTAAGTTAAACATACAATTGCGTCTCAACTACAACAATTATGCTGCCCTTGAATTTCCTATTAGGTTTATTTGAATTATTCCACGTCAAAAAAATTGACAATTATTCACGATTTTCATTTGCACTCATCCGCACAACCTTTGTCATTTGCATTGCAATTTTTTTCATTTGCTCTAGTGCGAACCGTCACACAGGTCGAAAAGCACTGGGTTAGGTTATAACCTTAATATTGTATATTTTGATTGTATACGGTTAGCGCAGTAGCACGACCCTGGGTCGGGACCAGGACAGTAACTGCCGCATCCCAAACCCCCAATTATGGGGGGCGAGCTCGAGGGAGGCCAACAAATATTTCGAGAATTCCCATAAATCATAGAGTATTTTGTTGGAAATTTATGCAACTTATTCAAAAAAAATATATAGTGTTGTCAGATTTCTTGATTATTGGGTACCCTGCCCCAACAAAAATCCGCATCATTTATAGAAATGGGCACTTCGGCGTCGGCCATTACCGCGGCACGACGCACCAAGACATATAAAGTTTAAGGCCATGTAACATGCGACTCAGAGAAGTGTGCCAGTACGATCAGCAGCGAGAAGACCTTGGCCGAAAAGGAAAGCCCTTGTGCTGACAGAAAACTTCGATATATATACAATCCATATATGGTTAATTGTCGATAGGCGCCTAAATGGCTGGCGCCAAATGTTTTTGTCCTGACAATATGAGCCGCACAAGACAAATTTCATCCCGCATGGAACAGCATTTGCCAGTAGAGAAATGCTAATTTGAAATGGTATACGTCTTTTAGTTTAGTACCTTTGGACGATTTCAATATCTTCTGACATAGCAGATAAGAGGTCACGAAATAGCAACATATAACGAAGTCGTTATACCAACGGGTACGCCGGAAGATGTTTAATTATTATTTAGGAGCCCTACCTTTTCCAACACACTTCACTGCTGCAATTAATTATTTCTTGATATGCGCAGTTTGGTGAAAATTGTTTGTAACTTCGGCCTTCGCTCTTCACGTATTCAAATTTCCATCCTGTCCCAGTAATCGGCACAACCAGTGACGTGCGGTCAGGGGAGGCGGGTGAGGCAGTGCCTCATCTGTCGCCAGGATGAGTAAAGGAAATTGTGAAACCTTCAGGGATTATTGACATTTGTAAGTTGATGTTCATGAATAATTTGGTTTGAATATTTTTGATCCAACATCACAAATTTTCACATGTAGTATTAGTAAAATATAGCGCGAAAGGACAGGTGGGGCACATGTGAGGCACGAGCGGGTCGTACCTCCCCTGTGGCACTGCAATTAATCGTAAGCAGCTCAGAATTCGTAATGAACGGAATAAATCAAATGCTATTCTAGCACCGATTCCGAAAAGCAATTTATTCACAATATTAGAGTACTGGAACCCCACAAAATCGCCAAGGAATGTGAAATTCGGCATTATTACGTACAATATCCGCGCAGAAAAACAATAGCCAGGTGAGGCGCAATCGAATCAGTCTCAATCACTCTTCGCTAACAATCGGACAATCGCACCACAGTGAAACATCAAATCGATTTCGGAAACCAACAGTACAGTGCTGTATGAATTGTATATAGCAGTGGTAGGGAACCTTTTTCGTCTGAAGAGCCGTGTTAGCCGTATATTTTCCATTTTAACCCCAAAAGAGCCATACTTGTCAATCAATTGTGACGTCACAATTGAAAATACGTCACGTCATGGTAGTACTAATTCGAACTCACTACATGGGATTAGTCGTGGGTGCTATATTTTCTCTATAAAAACTAGTAGGCTACTAATCATCCTGTGATAGTGCAAGTCGTCGTAAATTGCTCAGAATTTATAATAACTGATATTAATCGAATATAACTATAGCACTGATTCCGAAAATAAATATTGATCGACTTCTAAATTCGGCGGTAACATAAACGTTGCACTTCACCATTGGCGCAGCAGCCACTTGGTGGTTCTGGCTGTGCGCCAGGGCGGCAGGCTCCAAGGGGGCGGCAAAATGACGCTAACACAGTGTACACAGCCGGCTAAAGCAGCGTATTTGGTAGTCATATAGCTGGCGTCCCGTGAGCTAAAATTTAATCAAACTCGTCTTAAACGAACGCTAGTGTCACGCTAACTCCGAAAACACGAAATAATACGGTGGTGTGTTTGTAATGACCATATCATGTCCACACAGCCTATAGTCATTTTTATCTATCATCTCATCTTGAAGGTATTTAGTGGTTATATCACAGAAGAAAATGGATTTCGAGGCGGCGCGGTTTCAATTCCCTCATTGGGACAGATCAGGAAAAAAGTTCAGGAACTTCTATTTCAAACGAATGTTTACAAATTTGCTGCGACTGACAACTGCAAATCCAAATTGTTATATCCAACGTTCAATTTTTCAGAAACCTTAACAAAACATTTATACACAGCAATATATGATTGCATCGCCATGACTTTGGTAAGTTGACAATAAAATGAGTTTGCACAGTCGGATATTTCATCTCAGACGACCAGTTTAATGACGTGAGTCGTAAAGTTTTAGTAATTATGAAGCGAAGCGAAATCTGTCCCATGATTTTCCTATAATTAAAATAATGTAAATTAGGTTACCCTTACCAGTGACTTTACAATGACCAGAGGCTTCGCAGACCCCCTGAAAATGCGTCGTGGACCACCAGGGGTGCGCGGACCCCCGGTTGAGAACCACTGGTCTATAGAAAGAGACTACGTTCAAAATCTTGAATTTGAGGATATTATCGCAGATTTTGCATCGGCAAAGCCCGAAAAGTTAAGTTTCGGGACAGCTATTGATTTTCTATTTGCACTCTACATTCGTTCGCTATTTCTTGCCTTTAATATTTTTGGCCTTATTATAACGTTGAGACTGTGGGGCTGAGACGCGGCATATTACTTGCAATTATTTTTATTGACAAGATTGTTTGAACATGAATCTATGTATTGACAAGCACCGTAAGCACCAAATTGTGCAAGTTGACAAACTATATCGCTTCGAAGTATCAAAAGTCGTTCAAAAATATTTTTCCAATAGTTTGCATCCTGTGTTTGATGACCTTTTCATGCCTGCTAAAAATATTGACTCCCACTACACGAGATCCTCGTCTAAAGGAAATATCTACTCACCCCCACTCAATAGTAACCTAACTAAGAGATCTATCGACTACTCGGGACCTATCATCTGGAATGCATTACCACCACATATCCGTGAATTGCCTTATAATAAATTCAAAAAAGCTCTACTTGATCACCTCTTGTCGTTACACTAACACTGTTGCACTGTTGCCCGAGCCTCGACCAGACATTGCTTCATTGATCATTTGCTACCATCGTTTAATTTTTCTTCTATTTTATTTTTTTAACTACCGTAACATTTTTTACAGCCTGAATTCTTTGAGTCAAGTGAGCCTGTTTGATGCTGGTGTGATCAGACTAGATGACCTTCACGGTCTTATCGATCATTCTGTGCATGCATATTTTCTGACCACCACCACTGCCGTGTGTTATGTATTTTGGTTGGATGAAAATAAGA
>ATSW01011859.1:0-10028 GCA_000444245.1 Botryllus schlosseri
AAATAAAATAAAACCAGAAGGTTTTAGAAATGTTACTCTTCAGAAGCAGTCGCCTTAAAGTGGGGATTATAGAAACTCGAGTATAACTAATACATTCTATGCAACATCAACGTCAANTCCTAAANGNAAATAGNATGATATCCTNGCATNANCAACCCGATTTCCAGATTCGCTTCCCNATTGAATCTTACGAACATGATGNNGTGGCCTGTAGTTTAATNTTAAGTATTCCTAGCCGNGGATATCGACGCTGGAAANGCAGNATGTGTTNTATCAAACTNTGAACAAATGAAGGTTCATGAAANAACAGACAGATGATATTCGCACAATTTCATTATTTAAAACCGCCACCGGTCCTTAATAAANATGGAATGCATNGTATTATGCAACATTAAATATATTGNGAAGTGTTTCCGGATGCCGTAGGCTTGNATGCCGTTGCGTNAAGGCTCTTCTCCAAACTGTTTGTGTCGAGAATGATGATGTNTCAATACCNCCGGCCCNCGCCACATAGTAGCATATATCAAACGAAATTGCNTTTTGGATATTGCCTCAAAAGCTGTTGCCACATCGCTTAATACCTGGGGCTATGTCATATCAATTGCTTCGCAATCTGCACTCTTCTGTAGCCGTTCCTGTGTGTTTTCTTATCGATTCGGAGATTAGATTATTGCAACCTTGTAACTNAATACACATAGTATACTGCCAGTCAAAACAGGTGACGTGTTTATACGGAAGGAAACTGANAAGAACANATTGAATGGAATACTTCTCCCAGGTATTGTTAATCGACGGGAACCACAGTTTCGATTAGATACGACTTACGACTNGACGCTAGAGAAACGAGTATAGGCTTTTTGAACTACAAGAAGCAAAACTGTATCCCTCCAAACCCGTCATCGTCACGTATCCTCGTCATGTATTTGGATTCTACAAATTTGAAGGCAATGCTTTCTGGCATAACAGTTATTTCACGTCACATATGTCGATATACCGAGTGCTCCTATAAAAGGTTTTCGCTGGGGCGTTCAAAAGACATATTATATGTACCATATGGTCGGAAGCCAGCTGACCACGCGGTAAAACATGTTCCATTTCGAGGTTCAAACATTCTCGAGCATNCATACTGCATACGACCGCATAATTAACGCTAGCATTNCATGTATTGAGTTGTAGCTTACGTTGCCTTANAGTCTTCTAAATGAACATTTACNNAAATTCATCACATTTAGTAGGCCTATGCGTACCAACAGTCGCCTTGATCCTAGTGACGACCGGCTATATGTTGAATAGTATATTCGTATTGAAATAAACCCGAATATTTTCGGCTGATACTCGTCAGGGTTAATCGTCAGAGAGAATTGGAAAGAACATGAACAATCGTATCACCAAATATGGCGTTACCGGCCAGAAATGTCGGATAATCGATGGCGAAGAGATCGCCTAAGCTCAATGTACTATATTTAAATGGTACAACCAAAGGTCGTCAGCAACAATGACCATAACAATGACAAATTGCGACGATCGATTGTTCGGAGCAATGCCGATCTTCCGACTTTGAGGGCAATATCGGGGTGGTTACATTGCCCTGACCAGATTTTAATTTGTCTTTTCGGAATCAGAGCAACACTAGCTTTCGATCAAGGTCAGTTATATCAACTTTTAGCGCTCGGGTCGCCAACTATAACTCTGCCAGCAGTAAAATGCACNGCTACAAGCGTAACGACAGGAGTTGCATATCTGTCCGTAGGTTAGTAATATATAATTGTACATTGTACAAGTACATGTACTGTACACTAACATCACGCTCTGGATCATGGTAGATGAATAAACAGACTTAAAAGTAAATGCNTTTCCGGTTCTGTTTATATAGTCTATAATTTTAGTCCACGCGTTNGCATTCAAGAGTAGATTTTATGGTCTAAATTCCAAGTAACTTTTCGCNGGCATGTCAGAATCCCGCCGTGAGCCGTGAAATGCCCAGATCCCCTCTATTCACTGTTCACGTCGCAGATTACCTGGATGATAAAGAGGTAAATANCAAATCAAAGATCAACGTAATGCTGGTTGTAGGCAGGACCGTAACTGCCGCACCCCAAACCCCCCAATANTTCGTGAATTAGCATAAATTATAAANTACTTTATGAAATTNTATGCAACTTTTTCAAAAATTTTGTGCGCTCTGCNCGATTTCAAGTAGCCGANTATCTTGATTTTGGATNCTNTTNCCCCAAGAGAAAATACACAAGATTTATAGAAATGGGCATATCGGCGATGGCCCTTACCGCGTCACGATTCACCAAGACATATAAATTTTTAGGCCATGTAACATGCAANTCCAAGAAGTTTGGTTTATCATCATATAGGGGCCCGGTGCTGTTATGGCCCTGGTTGTAGNTCCAATATACTAGGGTTACCATAAGTCNTCTTTTAAGAGGATTTGTCCTCNTTTTTGNCGTTTTTGAAAGNGTCCTCGGAGGACGCCCAAATGTCCTCTTTTTGAGATTTTGTCTTCTTTTTTGAGNNNTTTGGTCAAATTTACGGCCAAGTNCGACTGAAATACCGTAAATGAGCACCGAAGTAACGCTCTGGCGGGTNTTTCGGGAGCTGATCCNGNAAGTTGACCTTTTTTTAGTCAACCGAAAAAAATTGACCATTTTCTCAGGATTTTCCTCCGGTTTTGCAAGATTGAAAATTCTGAAAAAGTGCCCACTTTTCAGATTTCCAAAATATGGTAACCCCACAATATACTGTAGTTAGAGTTGCATTTAAAATAAACGGCGTTTTAAAACAATTTGTTTAAAACATGTTTTAAACAGTGTTTAAACAAAGGCCTTTTAAAAAAATGGGTTTTTAAGTTGTAAAATTATACCGCAATTGTGTAAATACTTCCGAAAAACATGTTATATGAGCATACGGAGAATTACCACCCGACATAGCCCACGTATATGGATATACGTTGGCTCAAATAGTCGTACGGATATTTCATCAAAGGAGCTATATTTACCCTATAATTTCAATTGTCAATGTTAATCCACTATGGCGTCACAATTGAATATTCGTGACGTCATGACCTGGAAAAATGTTGTAAACATGTTCGTTTCAAATTGGTATTTGTTTTAAATGCAACCTTAACTGTAGTAGGCCTAAGAAAAAGCCTGAGATTGAAGGGGTTGTGATAAGATCGGTGATAAAATTCGTTAATATGTTCGATCATCTCAACGGTAATTTCCTTCGGTATTGATTTCACTGTTTAACTATGCACGGGTGCACTGTTCAAAAATAGTACATGGCAGAAACGTTGATTAGAAATACTTGCGAATGCAACACCGATCTCTGTAAGAGGCGTTGACGTGGACATGTTAGTATTTCCCTTTTGTTGGAATGCTACTGTAGCTCCAGGTGTTTTGACTGGTCTTACCGTGCCATAGTTTCAAGCGTGTTTGCTGCTTTGAATATTATATGAACTTGTGACAGTATAGTTGGTAGGAATTTCCTGTATGTAGGGTGTAGGTCATAGTTATGATTAACAAATTTTAAAATATTTTTGGTAAGTTTAACTAGCATTATTGCAATTCTGATTGCGTCAAAGGTACCAATTCGAATGTTGAGGTACTTTTTTACCATATGACGTTATGATCAGTGATGTACTCAACTCGACTCGACGTAAAACTAAATCAATCAGATGCTGGATTTGCGCAGCCACGGTTATATGTTATGTCGTTGGCTTTGGCATATCGCATACGTGATGGCATTACGCTACGCACAATCCGATCATAACGCATCTTAACATCGATGACCAGTTCGCCACGTAACGAAATGTATACAGATTGCTGATGAATATAACCACATGCATGCACTGCACATTAATCACCCACATATGATGCAGTATTGCTCACGAATGCTTCTTAATGTAGCGGGTTGCCCGCTCCTGGATCTAAATCTAAATATAGGCTACAGTAGTTGTTGTCACGTATATGGGTACATAGGAGACTGAGTACAATGCATCCCTCAATTTGAATTATTCGCTAGTGGGGTGGGTTTCCAAAAATCTAATCAACGCGTTGACTGATGCTACCGTTGGGAATGACTTAACCATTTGAGTCACATCCGGATTGACGTTGAATCTTCACAGGTAACGATACATCCATATTGACGAACCCGAATATTATTACTACAGTGGGGTTATGATATCAGATAGTCATGTTTCGTTCGATTGCTATTGATTTTTGATCAGCCGCGTGGCAACATGCATGATTCAGAGCAGGTACAGTAAATATGATTTGGTCGAAGCATCAGTTCAAGCGTAGTAGGCGTTTACGCTTCCTCGTTGCTCCGGTATAATCTATATACCTTAACGACTAAGAATGTACGGACATCTCATTTGTGTTGTCTTACATAAGTTGGAGACGTACTAGTTGTGATTAGTTGGTATGCGCTACGATGGTGTGTTCCGGGTGGTACTACGGTGAGGTGTGAAACGATATATGATATAATTAGTCTTATTGGTGTACGATAGAGAAGTGGCAATGTTAACAAAATTTGGGTTATCACAATGCAAATTGTGTCATCAAAACGCCCCCGCCGAGTTTTATTTATTCTGTAACAAAACCGAAGCCAATTTATTTTTTCTAGTTTGCTTTGGTTTCTGTGATTCAATACGCTGATTAATTTCCTGAGATAGATGACTATTATTATCCATCCAGATCGAACGTGGGTATAGTTTTCCCGCTTCTCGAATTAATCAGGATTAAACTAATGAAATTCCCATCGTTATTTCATTACTGGATCGCGTCGACACATCTCTATAAGCGTATTGATTGAAATTGGCGAGCTACTTGGAGCCACAATAGCAGCATTGGACGGTGCAGTCTCGTTCATTTTGTGCGGAATGAAATTTTGACCCTGGAAAATTAGATAATGGCTTCTGTAATACTGGCGTTATTAATAATATTTTTGCAAGAAGAAATTGGGCGAAACTTGAATGAATTTGCTGAGTTGACACGTTTATTGTGATAATCTACAAAGCACCCTTCTACGAATCCAAATAGGCCTACTCTTCTTTTAGAAATGTATACCGAATTTGGGATAACAACTTTTCCAACGTTATGCTATGATTTCCAGTGCAAACAGATAGTTAGTTGTTATGCACGTTCTCTTTTGCGATGTGACCAGCAAAATGCATTGTTGATATTCAGAACCACTGACTCAAATCAAGTGCAGAAACTTATTACGTGTATACGCCACACGGCATATGCTAGTAACTAAATGCACCTACGTTCGTAGTAGTGGCACTATACGTAAACAAATTCTAAAACTGATTCACTACAGCGTCTTAGCATTGAGCGTAACAGAGATAAGCACAACACGAAGAATAAACTTATTGTCAACTCAGGTTTGTGACGCGCAATCATACTGTAGTAAACCGAGTCAGGCAATCTTTCTGACATAATATTCACCCAGTCATGGCGAAACATTGATCGGATGTATTTATATACTTGTGTACAAGAATATGTATAGTGGCATTCGATTGAAAATGTCTGCGTATATGTAGCCTACGTATGCTTATTGCGTGTCTATTGAAATCATTAGTATCATAGCATTGTTGTTGTTGTTGCTAAATCTTATTCTCTTTTATAACCAAGCCTAATGCTCTATGTCTATATATGACTAATAGTCGTGGGAATATGTCATGTACATGCAGTTGATTTGTTTCAGGAAGAAACATGTTTGAGGAAGGTGAATACGTGGAGACAAAATCGTTAGGCCTTGCAGGCGGTCGTGACTGTGTAACGATGTCTAATATCCAGAAGAAGGCGGCTATGCATTCTATGACAGTTCGCCTCCCGAAAAATCCGTTCCGTAAGTCTCTTCGGTTTTAAATTTAGAGTTTTACACCCAGTGGTTTCGAAGATCATCGGCTCACTGCGTGTGTACGTAGACTAGAGGCTACGTACGTACGGCAGCAATTGCAGCTAACGATAGCGGACTATATTGTAACGAATGTTGTTGAGCACCATGCTATGGCAATGAATATGTGTTTATAAATTATTCACATATAGGACTATTGATAGCAATTGGTATTAGGGTGAATGGCGCATAACTCAATGTGACGATGAACACCAATTTGGTTCAATAACAATTCGTCCGTGGTGTGGCACAAATGCGCGCCTCTGATTAGCTCAATGACGCATGGATGTTCGGTGTCCGTATCTTCCAATTGTTCGTTGTCTATCAGCAAAGGGCGGGCAGAAGACGCTTTTACCCCTAGCAATTCTACGTTTAAATAGTGTAGCGTCACAATGAAGGCATTCAGTAATGTAAGCCTTAATGAGAATGCAGGAATTAAAATTCTTGCCCCACCCAATTTAGTGACGTTGTGCATATGTGGTTCATAGAGACTTCATAAAATATATTGCCTTTGGAATGAACCATTTGCAGTCACTGAAGTCACTCAATATATAGTATAAACAGTGTTGTCATGTAGTCAGCACGATTTGCATCAGTTTGAGACAATCATGGACCAATTTCTCTCTATGTAATAGTGGAAGAAGACTACGCCGATATGACGGGTCATCAGCGGAGCCCGGTCAAAATGGACATGATGAGACAAACTTTGAAACATATGCCGTCAAAGCGAAGGTCATACAGCACTTCAGCCACCAACCTGCAATTGGACAGTCTCGAAAGACCAAAAAGACCCACAGGTAACCCATAGATAACAGCTTCGCGTTCTATTTCGGAGATATGTGTCTCATTTAAAAGCTCTTAACTATTTAAACTGCCTTGCCGTAATCAACTCTACAATACTTGTATAGTTTCAATGCCTTACTATTTTACACTGTGAAAGCCTTGAAACCTTGATTTGTTGTTCGCAGCATACGAAACATGTAGTAAAAAGCAAAGTAACATTATTGGTAACGACTGATGATTTGGGAGATTTTTTTTGACCAAAAAGCTTAATTTTGACAAAAGTTTGCCCTCATATGCAAATTTGGTGTTTTCGCTCATAAATTCTGGAATTGTGCTACTTATCTTGATTGGAACTGTCTGTCCGTACGAAGTGGTTTGGCCTGAAAAAACTTTTTTGACCTGAAAACTGTCAAAAATATTTATTTTAACGAAATCTGGACCTATGAAGAATTTTAGTAGTTACATCACGCAATATGGTAGAAATAATTAAAATTTGTTGTAGTACAACGAAAGATACTTTCCTACATTATCGGGTAGAAAGTGTCTGTCCTTACTTAGTAGCTTGTCAGGAATGGCGAAAGAACGTTCAACAGCAGCAGTTCGTGGCTGGAAACACTGAAGTTTTGCGTACACTGCTGGTGACACTCTGACACACCGTCTTGCTTCATTCTAACAATGTTGTCTATGCATTACATTTTTCATCATGAGCTTCTTGATATCAGAACCAATGTCCATGTAGTCTAGCTTCAGTTAGGATATTGCGGTACGTTGAACACAACAGCATGTTAACCTATTTATTTCATTTGACCGTTTATGATTCGCAATGAGCAGGCCGTCTACAACGGCAGGNNNATNANGATAGGCTNCAATATGGAACATGTCAAATGATAAGTTCACCGANAGTGNAAACATNNACGATACAAACGAAAAGCAGATTGCNAAAAGATTTGGACTTTGNAAACAATTTTGACAATTTTTTGACCCAACGCTACAATTTTGNCNTATTTTNACATGTCGAAAANTCGCCCAGTCATAACCCAAAAGNAAATACTTTCAGATCTTGAATATNACNAAACCGACGGGCGGATACCACGGTCGGAAGAACGATCGAGAAGCACCACCGTCACGTCACATGCGTCGACAAGTTCGACTCTGAAGAGCANCCAACCCTCGATAGGTAAAAGTACATTAGATTAAGNTCACTCGCGTATTGATTGGTTGTCGATGGTTTCGAATAGTACTACAGCTACGGCCCTAATTACGCAGTGTAAGTGGTGAATTTGTGAGATTTTTATACTAATCGTCTTCAAACACAGGAATTTGGAAGGTTTCGCTAGTTCTGATCTTGTATAAGTTTTCTGAGCGAAAAGAAAACGGNCGTACCTTTTTGTNAAACACGACTGTTGTCTAGAGTTCCCATACGTCCTCCTTTATAGGAGGATTTGTCTTCCTTTTTCAGGTTTTTGAAAATGTCCTCCGAAGACGCCTAAATGTCCTACTTTTTGAGATNTTGTCCTCTTTTTTGNGAATTTGGTTAAACACAGGGCAAAATTCGACCGAGATACCATAAAATAGCACTGAACTAACGAACAGGCGGGTATTATTGGGAGCTGAGCGAAACTTGACCTTTTTTTAGTCAGCCACCTGCTAAAATGAAGGAAAAAACAGTATTTTGGGCGTTGAGCGAGTTTTTTTCTAGTCAACCGACCACGAAGTGGAAAAATCTTACCATTTTTTCAGGATTTTCCACCGGTATTCTAAGTTTGAAAATTTTGAAAAAGTGTCCTCCTTACCCGATTTCAGAATAAGGTAACCCTAGTGTTGTCTCCTGTCTTACCAACTATGAACGAATGCTATTCTGCGCTCGATATTAGCGGACCACGATATGACCTATAGCAGCTATTTCGCTTACCAACACACCTCACTTCAGTTTATTCGCTTCTCTTTTTCATGCTATCTTCTGTTCGTTTTAATCCAGTGAACATGCCTCTTATTCAAATGTTCAGGACGCCAATGTCGACGTTTGATTGAAATACCACCCCAAGTCGTTTCGAATCCTTCCTATATCTTTTCACTTTCGCAATGTTGAGTTTTGAAATGATGAGATTAATAATATTTAACTGATTTCAATTAATATAGCGAGTAGGGATGGTGTGAACCTCTGAAAGGTTCAGGTTCGTCTGAACGCGAACCTTTTTGAAAGGTTATGCGTGAATGCGAACGTGAACCTAATGACGTCACATGACGTCATATTGCTAATTCCAGCCCTACATTTCAGTGAAGTGGTATATAATAATGTGCACGATACCTAGCGACGACTCGGGCCACCTAATGCCACAATTCTGAAGTACGCACTGACTTTTAAACGTCGCAAAATTTATCAACTGAAGCAATCAAATGATATAATAATCTCATAGAATCAATATCTTCCGTCGCTTTGCCAGCAATGTCGACGAGGAGTTGCAAGCAGGGCTTTGGAGCCGGAGCCGTGCATTTTCACCGGAGCTGGAGCCGGAGCCGGAGCTCTACATAAAATTCAGCCGGAGCCGGAGCCGGAGCCGGAGCTGGAGCCCGTTATTTGAGGAGTAGCTCCGGCTCCGACCTATTTCATAAGATGCTATTATATATGCAACAACCACATCTGCTGATTTATCATAATTGAACAGCAGGCCTGAATTTTAATGCTGTGCACAGCAATGGCATAGAGTAAAGTGCGTTCTAGTACAACTATGATGTTGTCGACAATTGACAAGTATTCAGTAGCCTATGACGTCACAAGCCGGCACTTCGGCAGCTATACGTCTTCGTTGCTACATCGGATGTTACTGACGGCTGAGAGACTATAGATTACTATAGATAACTAACCTATGGGTAGATTAGTAATCTATATAGACCAGGAATGGCCAACCTTTTCGGCTAAAGGGGCACATGCAATTGACGAACGAGTGCGCGGTCCACTAGCCACGACAAGCGGGTAAAATTTTCTAAGTTTATAAATAAACAAGGTCAATAATATTATTACTTGAGTATGGCGGGTCTATTGTATACCGCCCACTAGGCTCAGTTTGCAAGGACACGACTATTCGGCGTCTGGCCACATCGATATCGAAGGTCTCCGATAATATGCGACAATCATTTTGTGCCTACATTTCACCGTCGACGATCTTTATGCGAGCGCAAACGCGAAAAGACTTTCTCCCGTAATTGCGAATACAGTTAGGCTCAATCGGGTAAATTAGGTATTTTTTTCACTTTCAGTAGGGGGTAGCAGTGTTGGGATCAAGTCACTACCTTCGAGTCACGAGTCATTTCGAGTCATTGCACATTTTGACTCG
>ATSW01011865.1:0-10830 GCA_000444245.1 Botryllus schlosseri
CGGACAAAAGTGGGTTGCTGGCGTGGTGACGGAAATACTGGGGCGTGTTGTGTACATTGTAAAAACAGATCATGGGTATTGGAGAAGGCATAAGAACCAACTTCAACCACGCTTGATTTCAGCTGGCAATAATACAGCCACACAGGAAGTTGTTCAACCTCAGCAACCACAAGTTGAGCAACCATTGGTCAGTAATAGGGCACAACGTCCTGTAGCTAGTCCTGCTCGTACGTCGGGTAGACGTTACCCCGTTAGAAATAGAAAACAAACAGATTTCTATCGGCCGACGTGAATCTCTTGTACCCTTTAACTTACAGGGGAGGACTGTTATGTTCGTGTATTTACGTTGGTATCGTTTCACTCTATTTTGTATTGGATTAGTAATTAGCGCCAATCATTATTTCCTCGTGTGCCTTGCGTTGTATTTATACCCTGTGTTCTGTTGTCTACTGGTCTTTCATTTAACTGCACTCTGGATCGTGTCGTTGCCTTAAAGTTATTCTGCTGATAATATACTGATTTCATATTGCAACCTCGTCGTATGAGTTATTGTTCAATCAAGAACATAACACTGTGTATGACCTGGGAGCCAAAGGTCCCGCAGAAAAAAACTCGCCCGGCCCGCGAAGAATTGCTAATTTTGAATGGTCTGCGGCAACCAAACCGGGGGAAGCGAGTGGCGCAGTTGGTTATGCGCCAGTGTCACGACAACAACGGTAGTGGTTCGAATCCCGGTTCGGACCTACTTCTATGTGTCGGAGGTTTATCTGGGCTCCTCATCGCTGACCCCACTGCATATGAAAAGCGTACGAGAAGCCCAGATGAAGCAAGTAAAATCGAGCTTAGGAAATCGGCTGCAACTGACTCTGACGAGGACGTATGCGAGAGAGAGTGAAAGACGTGGATGAGAGTGTGACTGGAAGTCATCCGCAGAAATCGTACCACAAGCAAAGACCAAGCAAAGGAAAATATTCATGATCGGGCGCAAATAGCTTTATCGGCGATAAGAGCCAAAAATTGTTCAACTAAATAGAGATAAAAATAACACTACGTAAATTTTTTATGCGAAATTCAGCATCTTGTAACCAATGCAATCATAACTTGTCGGTCCACGAAACATCGTTTGTACATGTGCATGCATGATTGTGCCAATCGATATCGCTTGGCATGTTGCACCAGGTCTATTATGACTAATATTATTACTAGGGCAGGTTTTTGCAACTTTAGCAACATTTTTTTACAGCTTCCGGCAGCTTCCTAAATTCTCGAAAGTTATCTAGAATTCTGTTTTAAGCTGTTTGAAGTAATCGTATAGTGCAACTTTTTGCAACTTTTGTTCATTTTTTTTCATGCAACTTTTTGCAACTTTTTCGATTTTTCATGAAAGTTTATCCGATTTTTCATGCAACCAACTTACTGGAAATATTTGGTAGTATATTTGAATATATCGGTCAGTGTTTATTTTGAGAAGTTTGGTGAAATACACGGCCAAATTCGACTGAAATACTGTAAATCAGCACTGAAGTAACGCTTTAACGGGTATTTTGGGAGCTGAGCCAGAAAGTTGACCTTTTTTTCTGTATTAGTGAACCAATGGAGAATGTGGATGGAAAACTGTATTTCGGGAATGGAACTGGGAAGTTGACCTTTTATTTAGTCAACCGACCAACATGTGGTATTTTAAGAAAAAATAAAAGCAACTTTTTACTGCAACTTTTGTAAAAAATAAATGCAACTTTCCACGGATTTAACTGCAACAAAAACTTGCCCTAATTATTACGTGTACCCAAAAGAGCAAGAGCACTGATGTAATCGTATGCAGATCCGACCAAGTGCAAGTCTGCAAGTCTCGCTGTTTGCTTCTACCATGCCTGCAATATTTCTGTTCGAAACCTTTCATAAACTACCCCCGCAACTAAAACATGCAAGGACCATAGGCGTTACAGGTCGCTAATAATTCACCAACTTACTGTGCGGTTTCACAATCGCTATTATTTACACTCCTTCAACAAACAGAAACACCTAATCAGCCCGCTGTTTCCATCGTATTCATTAAAACATAGATGATTAACAAATAAAGAGTCACGATTTCGTGCTTCCTAATCCAGTCACCCTTCGACGGTCGGTGCCTCCAGCTGCTTTTAATCGCTCCGCTCAAAAGAAATATTTTTACTGTGAGCTTTTTGGTGCTACTTCGAGTGTTGTATCAAATCTACAAAAATAGTCTTTAAGACGCAGAGATTCTAGAGTTTCCCAAATTTTGCACAAGGGTTACTGAATTACCTACACCGTGAACTCTCAGATTCGAGGAGGGATTTTCAACATGACAACTTATCTGAAACTGTGGAGAGAGACCTACAAAGCTTGGACGTTGGTGACGATATATTTTCGTCTCTTGTCGCAATATTGCGGAAAATGAGGAGTCGATGGATGTACGGACGCATGACGACTAGGAGGAAATATTTTGACAATGAATACATGTAAGTATATACAGCATTCATCTTTGCCTTTGTGGATTTCCCGATGCTGGGCCGTCACGTTTGATCAATCTCTTCCATAAATTTCTTATCATCATTTCCTGTCCTGTTACGTCGGGCTACTATATTTCAAGATACGAAAAAGAGGACACTCTTTATTAAAATTTACTATAAGAGAAATAAATATGGAAAATTTTTACGTGGTACTTCGTGGCGAATTGACCTTACTTAGCCGTCTGTCTTAAGTGTGTAACACTCAAAACCAAGAGAATGAAGGGATTGCAAAAAAAAAGATCATATTTGGTCGTACTCCGAGGACATTTTAGTTGTAGTGAAAAAAGAGAACAAATCCTCTCAAAAGAGAACATATCGCGTCCCTTGAGTTACGCCCACTCTTAGCCGCATCCTCTTTTACGACACCGTAATTATCTCCTATATTACCTTAATATCTGATGCCCTGTTCCTACCACCCGAGATCGAAATAGTAAGTATTTTTGGTCGATACGGTAATAAATATACATATAATACACACTACCGTAAGCCTGGATAGTTATAAACCATTGTATGCGTCCGAGTCAGTATGCCTGGCATTAACTGGACATACTGAAACACCACACGGTATTTTGTCATATGTCAAGAGCAAATAAATATAAAATGGCCAAGAGTTGCATTTCAATTCAGATGACAACCTCATATTACAAAGGGTTAACCCGATTCACCATGAAGCTGATTTTATATTTCGAGTAGCAGACTGAGAACCCATTGTCTCTGTGAGGTCAGCTCAACAGCTACCTGGCGTTGAAATATAGATTGAATCGGTCACCAGGTTAAAAGCAAATTAACACAAAATCAACAAATCCTAATATTTTCCCGTAAAATGTCCAAGAGAAGCATATTAAATCTATGGCTAAAATTGAGGTTATATCATAGGACATGCAGACTACACAAACGTAGAGGTCGCGTTTGAGTTTGCATACCTGATTCGCATGTCAAAAACAAAAGTGCTACAGCACAATCAATGAGGATATTCATCGACATATAAGGTTATGCCTCCGATATATTTCAAGAGCGAGCATCCATATAAATTTGAGCAGATTTACTTTACTCGTGAACAGTTTTCGGGCGAGTTTTTTTTTACGAAACTAATGCTTTTTTAGCATCAGTGAGAGTCATAGAAGCCATGTCCGGAACCGCCATTGAGAACAGTCTGTCTTAGACCTTGGCTGGGTCTTTATAACTACGTATATCAATAAATCTCATTGAAGCCGATTCTAGCTCCTTCACTTACCGTAGGCAATGGTGTGGAACGTTTGTGACTGCGCCATATAGTTTTATGATTTCTCTGCATGCTGCAGTGAAATTCACCTACAGGCTATGATGCTACAACGCTCACTCGTTTACAATATAGATGCCTGCTATTGCTGTTAGACAAAAACAGATAAATGCACAGAGCTTGAGGTGTTCTCTTGCCCAGAACTGCTAGCGTCGGTAAATTTACCGAAACTCCTAAATATGCAGCTGCAGACCTGGAGATGAAATCTTACCGGATGTACTTTTCCGTATGCCCAAAACCATACTATCCAGTTTATTAGGGATATCTATATTTCCTAATTTATGTAGTGAATGATTTTCAGAGACCTCAGTACCCAGGTACGAAGAATATTACGCAGGACCGAGAGTCAACGTTGGTCACGATTGAACGAGCTCTCAAAAGGAATACGCGAACGAATAGTCGAAATACAGGTAAACGTCCCCATCGTAATATACCGACAACACCCGAAGAAGTCTATCATAACAAATATTGTTTCCGATAAGCGCACTGTCCCAAGGATTCCGAAAATCAAAATCATATTAATACCAGGAAGGAATGTGAAATTTGGATTCGCAACGTGAAATGACAGCGACGAGACGCAAAAATTATGCTAAGCCAGGGGTCAAAAAACACGCGGCCCTCGGGCCGCATGCGGCCCGCCCAGTCATATTCTGCGGCCCGCGACCTGATTTAAGATTTCGGAAGAAAGCTAAGAAAACCAATTTGAAATGTTGAAATTGACTAGTTTCAACATGTTGTTGTTGTTGTTGTTTCAAAATAAGCTTTTCTCCTGTGCCCAACATCACTATTCGTCACTGGCTAAAACGGCTGTGATGATGGCAACAACATTCCATCGAGGGAGAATCAGCTGATATGAATGGGCAATTGGGCATACTGTCTTGACTTGCAATGACCCAAACACTGCCATGACCGACGCGCTTAGAAAACGGCTTAGGGCAGTGGTTCCCAAACTGAGCAGCGCGCGCCCCCACAAGGGGCGCGAAAGCATCTGAAGCGGAGGCGGAGATGCACTCAACTGAAAATTTTTCGCGCTAGGCGCGATTTACGGGTAATTGATAGTTATTGCTCTGTATAGTCCGGAATGCATCTTATAGAATTCTGTTATCAACAGTCATAACCTTCCATGCCATCAAAGTAGCCGTTGGGATTGCTAGCATTCTGGNTGCATTTTGTGATATGACGATCCTTCAGTATCATAAAGTTGGTCGTGTNTAAAAAAAGTTTGAGAACCACTGGNTTTGGGCTTCCCCANAAGATCAAGCNTTACGTGAAGATTGTCTTTCAGCTAGTCACGTATCTCGCTAGTCGCAATATCGATTCCTTAGTCGCTGAAAATCGTTTCCAGGTATCGTGCACTGGTGCACAGCTCACAGTTCAAAATAAAATAAAATTGATGATAATGATTTTTTGTTGTATTTGTATTCCTTTNATAAAATATNATTTCTTTTGCGGTCAATATGCCCATCGCCTATGTTAGATATTTTTCATCGATATCGAATTCATGCGGCCCGCGGCCTCTACGAAATTTGAAAAGTGGCCCGCGACCCCTTTTGAGTTGGCGACCCCTGTGCTAGGCGGATATTAACTGTCTTATTGGTTGTTGGATGACATTACACGATCGCAACACAGTGAAAAATTGCCATAGGCCTATCGACTTCGCAAACCGGCTGCGTACTATGAATCGTGTAATTGCGACGGCCAGCCAGAGCATATACATCGTACCTTACTGATGTAATTGCTTTGTATTTTCAATCCATACCTACCTTAAATTATGCATATGTAGTAGCTTACGTATAGCCTGTATGTAAAGACTGCGTGTAGGTCGCCAACTGAATCAGCAATACTTTCAGGTCTATATATTTCTAAATCTGACTCTAAATGGGTCAGTGCCTCTCCAACTACGAGTCTAATCGCATGTCACTCTCATACCTGAGTACCAACAATGATAACTTTGACCAGTTCCGCTTTTACTGTTATTCATCCATGTTCTCCAGAATCCGCCCGACTGTAATACAGCGAAGCTTCTGGTGTGCGACGTCACAAGACTACCGACCGGCTTCGGAAGCAAGATGCACCTTATCACCTTAGATTTTCTCCGTTCCATATATTCCAACCGAACCTTTGTGTTAAAGTCCCAGGGTTGGAAGTATGAGGAGGAGAATTGGGAATACTATTTACGACCGCTTGGGAAGTGCGAATATCAAAATATACCGGGCGACCTACAGATTTTATCAGGTATGAAAATCGTTTGTGATGTTTAACGGAAATGGGTCAAGAGTAATGAGTGATAAGTATGTTATTTTGCGTTTTTCGTGGGTCGATCGATTGAACGGATCCACAACATGCAGTTAACTCGTGAGAAATGGGATGAGGTTACAAGCTAATGAATTTTAACGCCATTGCCACCTTGTCAACATCTCTAAACGTGTGCATCAGTGTATTTGTACGCCCCTCTCCTCCACACGTGCCTCTGCGCGCATCCGAGGAGAACCGGAGGGATAATTATATCGCCATCATATAAATATAATATCATAATGGAATATATGATACAATTAAATGTGTTTAATATTAGCATATACAGTTATTATAGTATACCATTTGTGGGGTTTCGTCCCGTGGGTCCTATTTCTATGGGGTCTATATATAGTCACTACAATTATTCAGTGAAAATAACCCTCGCAAACTATAACTACGGTGTATATCAGAGTTTGATCAATTGTAATTTGTAATTGAGCTGAATGTAATTCATTACATTTTTTCATGTAATTGTAATTGTAATTGCAATTGAAGCATTTCTACTTTGTGTAATTGTAATTGTAATCTAATCAAAATTTTGCCTAATTACAATTTCAATTACATTGTTGTTGAAACCTGACAATCACAACATAAAATAATTAGCCTATTTACACCGGCGTTATAAGCGTCCCTCATTAACTAGATAATTCAGACATGCTAAACTGTTCGCATAATTCAGTAGCAAAAAAAACTTGATGAATTACAGTGGTTCTCAAACTGGGGGGCGTGCCCCCTTGGGAGGCGTGAACTGAAAAAATTGTCCGCGCTTGGCGCGACTTTGCTATGTGTATAGTCCGAATTTCATGTTGTAAAATTCTCTCATCAACAGTCATAACTAGGGTATATTAAGAAAGTCAGGAAGTTATATAAAGTCATATTCTGCTGCTTAGGTCATAACTCAGCTTATTAAGTTATATAGTAATATTTTTTAGTTATATAGTCATATCGTTGTATACTTTAAATAAAGAGTATCAATTTAAGTGGTGAAGCAATTAAGCACTAAGAAACTAAAGCAGTTACTCGTTTGCGTAGCTGGTTGAATGCTTGTCAATATTATGCCGAGAGACTACAGCAAGTGAAAGAAATAGTCAACGAATAGAAAAGTGAAGGATGTATTGTAAATAGGCTTACCATATTTTGGAAATCAAAAAAGAGGACACTTTTTCAGAAACTTGCAACCTGCAAAACCGGAGTGAAATTCTCAAAAATCGGTTCATTTTTCTCACTTTGTGATCGGTTGACTAAAAAAAAAAAAAAATCATCTTCTCGCTCAGAGCTAAAATCACCGTTCTTCACCCGTCGGAGCTTCACTTCTGTGCTAATATGCGCCATATCACTCGCAATTTGCTCTAAATCTGCTCTAAATCCTAAAAAAGAGGACAAAATCTCAAAAAAGAGGACAAAAGGGCGTCCTCCGAGGACACTTTCAAAAAAGTCAAAAAAGAGGACGTATGGTAAGCCTAATTGTAAAGAGCGACAAAAATTGAGTCAACGACCCAAAGTTGACAAATCAGTCATTTTGCCTCCACTATAACAATATTTCAAACTTAATACTTAAAAGGAAAAGTTGTACGTACACCATGAAAAAGGCCCATGGTGATCTAATCGGCCTTGATTTCGGAAAAGATTGGACAAAAGCGATGTGAAACAAATTATGGAGCTACAAAGACAGGACATTTCACTAGCGCTTTATGCAAAACTGCAGAAGTGTCAAGCCAAATCGGTGTATGTGGAGCGCACATTTTCCTTACTAAAGTCATTTTTATGTCCAAATCGTAACTTACACACTACATGAAACTGTACTACAACAGTGGTTTAAAATAAAATTGGATGTGTATTACTGTTATGTGGCGTATGTTTTACTCTTTTGTTCCGTGAGTGACGTTGTCCGCATGTAAAAATACACGATTTTCACATAAAGTCATATAAAGTTATATTTTCACAAAAAATAAAGTCATATTATTGATTTTCAAGGTCATAATAAAATGGCCCTAGTCGTAACCTTCCATGCCATCAAACTATATGTAAACAACATTTGGTTTCATTGTGTGATATGACAATAAGGGGGGAACGAAATATTTTACTGTCATAAAGGGAGGAGTGTCTAAAAAAGATAGAGAACCAGTTGGCTAAAATAAATCTTAATATTTCGGAAATAGATAAACATCAAATAAACTCTTCTGAAACATGTGCTGAACCATTTCCTACACCATGGTCAGAGTTTCTCTTAAATCTCTGATAAGTACTGAATCTTGCTGCAACAATTGTAAAAAGAAATCCAAGTTTTCAACCAAGGCTTCATCAGACTTGATCACGCATTTGCAGAGATGTTATCCCAATCTTACCTCCAATCTTGACCAAATTTACTGGGATCGGAAACTTTCCGAACCCTAATGTTCATCAGATGCAATCTAATAGTATTGAGCAAGTGAAAATGTAAATGCGAACCAAAATTTTGTATTTCGTAGTTGTCGGGAGCTTTTTTCCGTTTGCCTTTCTTTTAATCTTACACACCTTATCGGTATCATCCTTATCGCCGACGCCTCACCAATTACATTTCATTTTCCTTACTCAGCTCTGAGTATTCTTTTGATTACATTTCATTGTCTGTATTGCAGCCTATTCGCTGTTAGTCGCTTAAACTATGGTTGTTAGTAGTAGCTTTAAAAGTTTTCTTTGTTTTTAGTTTTGAGTACTCATGATTAGGAATAGTTCGATATATAATATCATAATATTAATATAATATATATGATATAATATGTTCGATTTTTTTTAATTATAGGGTATTCTACGTATTATGAATGAAACATGAACAGCTTGAGATTGTTGCTAATTACATCGCTGCGGTTGTCAAAGAGCACCTACCTACCGAATCAATTGCATTGTTAACAGTAATTGTTATTGTAATTGCAATTGTAATTAATGACATGTTTAACAGCAATTGTAATTGTAATTGCAATTTGATATTTTTAGCATTGGCGAATTGTAATTGTAATGTAATTGAAACATCCAAGGAAGTAATTGCAATTATAATTGAAATTGAACTGAATTAATGCAATTGATCCAACTCTGGTGTATATTACGCGATTCGCGAAACGACCGAAATAGGTAACGGCGAACGCGAAACCTACTTATTGATCTATATACCAAAATCGCAAGTATCCGCGTTATGAAACGGTAGTGTGCATTCATAGTCGATCAAGGCGCAAGAATCTTTTCAAATTCATGATATCATATGTTGTTGATAATAATAATTTGTGATTCGAGTCCCGAATTACTCGTTTTACCCAATATTAGCGGTGTTGACCAAAAAACTCATCTTTGCCATCTCTACTCCCAAAATACCCATCGTGCTGTATTTTTCGTTGTCTTGCCAACCCTGGCGTTCGCTGCCTCAGATTCGTGTTTTTGATTGCACTTTAACACTTTTCTATAGAGAATTAGGAGAAATTCCAAAAACATTGAGGCGTGTCCTTCGAGGACATATGGTAAATACACTATTTCATAGCCTTGGCATATCGGTATCAAAGGATTCGGTCAATATGTCGGGTTATTTTTGTAGTGCACTCATAGTAGTCATACACGTTTAGCGAAGAGAGTGTGTATCTACACTCATGTACCACCCATGATATACGGGTGTGAGCATACACGCGTGGTACGCGAAACCACAACATACCTCAAACTTCAACCATGGTATGAATCACAGGGTTGCAATGAGTCGAGTCATGACTCGACTGGAGTCCGACTCCAGTCACGGTTTTTAGTGACTCGACTTGACTCGATTCATTTTTTCAAATGCGTAAAATAGCTCGACTTGACCCGAGTCAATTTTTTTATTGACTCGATTTGTTCCCGAGTCATTGTGCATGACTCGACCAAGGTCATATGACTCAAGACTAGGACGGCAAAGACAGACATTACATCGTAACTTCGAAGAATAGTAAAGTCACCACGTTGTTGGTATTTGGTCTATCACTCTTGATGCTTGGAAAATAGGGCCATAAACTGTTGGGACTGAGAAAAATAAAATATTATGAATGAGAGATATTCTATATCACTCGAGCAGATTTGATGAAAGTAGGTTTCGCACTCAACCCTTTACTCACTAGGGTTAAAATACGTCTTCTTTTAAAAGGATTTTACCTCTTTTTTGAAAGTGTCTTCGGAGGACGCCTAAATGTAGTTTTTTTTTTGGTATTTGTCCTCTTTTTGAAGAATTCTGGTTAAATGTACATGGAAATTAGACTGAGATCACAGCTGTCCGAAGTGATTTCCGGGACTGGAGCCAGTAAAATGGATAAATGACCTTTTTTTTTAAACCAACTAACGGGAAACCTGATAGATAGATTTGACTCTTTGTTAGTCAACTGACCACAAAGTCGGGAAATATTTAACATTTTCCTCTGATTCGACTCCAGTATTGTAACTCTGAAAATTTTGAAAGAGCGTCCTCGTTTCACATTTCCAAAAGATGATATCCCTATTACTCGATCACTGACTCGGACTTGACTCGGTGGTGAATTGAATATGACTCGACCTAATTCGAGTCAAAACTATAAAAGTGAGCTGGACTTGTGACTTGGTTATAACCCTGATAAAATACGACATTTTAAGCCAAATGATGTTTGTGCGTAGGATGTAGGAAGATTTAAACGTTGGCACCGATATGATTTATACATGCGGTATATTTCTGAGTGAGGTTTTGTTCACTTACGTGTACCATCT
>ATSW01011869.1:0-11244 GCA_000444245.1 Botryllus schlosseri
GTCCTTATTTTGGGGTCTATGTCGATGGCAACCCTGGTTATAACATAGTGAACGCAGATGACATCACAATGTCAAAGTCAAAAAGCGATTTAGACGTAGCAATTTATAAGCGAGTATTCTACGCTTATTGTTGTCTAAAAAAGCTGAAAAGAGTCAATTAAAAGTAGTCTACATCATGGTTGTAATGTCTCGAGTTGCCATTATTTGTGACTCGACTTGAGTCGTTTTCTAAAATTTGGAATATTGCTTGTCTCCACTTCCGGCATTTGTTGTATTGACTCGACTTGTACTCAAGTCATTTCGTATGACTCACATCATAGTTATTTGGTCAATGAGTACTGGTGTTTGCAATATAGGGTAGGATTGTTAAAAAAAACTTCTTTTTCCAAATCTCACTTGCTTAGTGACTAAATTATCAGGTTGTCTAAGAAAACGATGCACACCAAATTTGGCTCAATTCCAACCAGTAAAGGCCGTGCAATCTTGAATTTTTAATTTATTGGGAAAAATTTCTGTCAACCCCGTAAAATTGTTGGGTTGTCTTCAAATACGATGCAAAACAAATTTGACTCAATTGCAACTAGTAGAAGCGGAGTGTCTCAGTTTTTCGTTGATAATTCTCGGCCAGAAACTGTGCAAAGTGAGGAAAATGACTACATTGTGAATGCCAGGCATTTAATATCACCCAAACAGAGTGGGTAAAAAGTCAGTTTAACAAGATCAACAAGATCAAACTCAGAAACTCAATGACTCGGACTCTCAAAACTATGATTCAGACTCGGCCCTTCGCTCACCGACTTGAACTCGGACTTGACTCGGTGGTGAACAGAAAACGACTCGACTTGTTAAAATGATAAAAGTGGAATCGACTTGTTACTCGCGGCCTTGTGACTCGGTACAACCATGCGTAAATGATACCCACTTGAGGAAGACGTGCTGGAAGGCAAAATCTACTTGAAGTACTTTGAAAAGTAGAGGTAAAGTAGAAGTACTTTGTTACTGACTTGTTTCTTTTTCAAATCTTGCTTGCTGGGCGATTACATTAAATCGCCTGGTTACCTACCTAGAAAAATGACGGACATGAAATTTGAATCCATTCCAACTTGGTAATACTCCTGACTAGAGCCTGACCGATATCTAATTTTTGATCCGATACCCAGTGACTTATCCAATCACCCCGATATATTCGGCCGATATTCGAAAGATACAGCATATAGCTTATGGCTCATTTCCCAAAGTTCAGAGCATTCATTCGAACAGCTTCACAACGCTTACTATGATGGGACGTGAAATAAACTAGAGAAGGCAGCGTCTCTCCGACTGTATCCTCAACCGTTAATTTTTTTTTTGAACAGATTTGGTTTCCGATGTTCTGTTACTTTGAGTGCAACGTTCCGGGAAAGGTACCAAACGAATACGAGTGGCCTTTCAAATTTCAAACATTGAGGGCGTTCTTCGAGCGGAAACCAATACTTCGGACTCCTGCGGGGATCGACACACGTGCAAAAAATAAATGAATTTTTATTTTGTCTGTGATTTGCTTATTTCCTATTCTCTGTCATGAGTAGTAATGAATGATGAAATGTTTTTCATATTAATTTTTAGAGCAAATTTGACCACTAGTAGCTCCTACTACTTGATGAATACCAGCAGACTTATAGAGATTTCCGTACCTATTTTTCTTGTACTAAAATCTGTAGCGTGCCTTTTCGTCGCCTTCCCAACTTATTGAACATTGTGCAGTTTTTTCTCGTTGAGTGGACATTGTGACTGAAATGCGAACAAAAATTGAACTGCGACGCACCGAATGCAAGGGTTGGCAAAAAATACGACCCGACGGGTATTTCGGGAGCATGATTGGAAAAATGATTATTTTTTAATCAACACAACAGTATTAATCGAAAAAATTTGCAAATCATCCGTTTTCTCCTGCAGGATTATAGCTTTCAAAATTTTAGAGAATTGCCATCTATCGGATCTCAAAATATGGTAACCCTAACTTAGCTCGATCACTCTTTTTAGTGCATTTGTTGGTCAAGGTGGTAGTTTGATTGATTGCCTGCGCCTCATTTTCCTATCTCTTCGTTGTATCGCAGTCTTTTTGTGCATGATGAATCTGTGAATACACTGATGTGAAATCCAATGGTGACTTGTGCTTACGAGAAATCGGTTCGTTCGGGTTGAACTGAACATGAACTGAACACGCCTCCCGCACCTCGGCTGCTGAATGGATGACGCTGGAACAGTTGTTAAAAGGACTTTGAAGGTTTACTTATGATAAATCATACTGTAAACCTCACGCATCTGCCGGGTACTGTACAGGTGTGTACACATGCATCTGAAAGTATTCGACTGGATTATTCAGGTGTACCAGGAAGTTGTCGTAGTGCGACATAGCAGGTGTGCGTTTGCCGTGGGCAACCGAGCTGCAGATTTGCGGTATTGGATAAACTGCTACTGTTGACTACCAGCTAATGTGGTTAGTGATCCTGCTGATGTTACGTAGTTCCAACGATCGATTGCAACTTGGGAGTTCAGATACGCGTGGACGTTGAACAGACTTAGCTGCTGGCTGACACACTATTGGTTGTTTACTGTGAATTCGGAACTTTCCTATGACACACAAGAGTTTGCGAGGCCAGCTGTATCACAGCCCGAAATCCACTCACTTCAAGCGCTGCTTTGCTTCAGTTACATACCATCCAGAAGATTTATTTCATTGAGGGTTCAAATTGCAACAATGCGATATACGAAGGGAATATGCGGAGCAAAGTACACAATATATGCTTCATAAGCATTTCATTCATTCTCGAAATGCTGGTTGAAGAGAAATTCGCCGACACCCTCGCCAACTCTCTTCAAGTTGGTAATGTATCCTTTCAGCTTGTGGATCGCATCGACTTGCTCATGCAAGAAATGGGCTTCGATGAAATCTTGGAACTGAAGTCAAGATAGAACCATTAGTCTGAATCAAATCCGCATAAAAATCCAAGATCTCAGGCAGTACCTCTGGATCTTTATCAGCGATATCATGCAGCTTCAGCAGGTTCTTGTACACGGTCTCCTCAAGCTCCAAAGCTGCCTGCATTGCCTTGAGGATGCTGCAGTTGGTCATGTTCAACGGCTGAGGAGCCTAGAAAAACGACAGATTGTTACATACTGGGGATATGTGCTCACGAGGGCTGGGCACAATGATTCTGAATAAAAATCCATTCTAACAATTCTAATCAAGCAGGATGAAACCATTCCTTGAAATACTGAAATCATGTACTCCTAACTAATAGATAATTTGCTAGCAATACCTAGTTTCTATAGTATTTTTCACTGCGGAAGGCTCACAACTTCAATTAACGGTATCAGCAGCAGACATGTAGCACAAAGCTACGCACATCACTGTAAATAACATACAAATCTGTGATGAACCAAAAGCACTGTCAAAGCGCAATGAAATAGTCATGTTGGACAAATGATACAAAATTTTCAATGTGATGTAGAACTATAGCATGATATTGTCCGAGGTAGCATGAAACAGGTTGATATTTGAACTCTCCACATCTTTTGCATAGCGTGCAAACATGGACGTACCCTGATTTCACTGAAAAGCGTGGTTCCGCCTCGTTTGTTGTGATACTCCATCATCATCTCGGCGTGTTTGCGCTCCTCCTTGGACTCGTTCTTGAAATATTCCGCGATGTGATGGAAGGCAACGTCGTTGCGGTCGAAAAAATTCGCCTGAAATCGAGTTACAATTCGTTTTTGGGCGCATGCCACGTCATATCTGGAAATGTTCAATGTGATTGCCAGCATCTGTCCATATTTAAAGAGACGGTCGTAGGCGCAGGACTTTAACAATCAATCTTACAGATATTGCGCATCATATTTCAAGAAGCACACTTGCCAGTAAAAGTACCGACTTTCATTTTCGTAATGATCTATTCGGCAAGGTATCATTCCGAGCATCTCACCATGGTCATGTAGACGTAGGAGGCGTAGAGCTCGAGCTGTATTTGTCCGCAGAGAGCCGCTTCGCATTCATCGCTCCACAAATGAGTCGATCCGGTTTGCTGTCAACAAAACGAATACGAGATATTCTAACTCCGCAAGCGGCAACGTTGCAGTAACCGAAAACAATCGTTCTTAAGTCATATTTTCAACAAGCAGAACACTGGCAGCGTATTTCGCTACTATTGTGCTAAGAAAGTGATGCATCAGATCTAAGAAGACAAAAGGTACAAACCTGGTCCATGTCTTTAGCTTGAGTCGTAGAAATGTCGTATAAACGTAGCGAGTCGTTCTTCCCGTTCGTTCACTGACGAAGCGCGGTCAACCAACTCTGACAAATATCGAGATTGTGAACGTACTCGGATGCTGGCCTTATATATAGCCGTGCGGGCTCCCCGTGATCACTTTATCATCGCATCGGCGCTAACGTCTGGCATCACGCGAGTGATCGAAGGGATCATGACTAGTCATCAGATCTTGTGATGCTGACGCTGTTGCGAAAACAAATTCCACTCCCACCTGATTCGCGAGTCTCTCTGCTCCAGGGATAAACAGAGTTTTAGACCAGCAAGTTCGCGACGAGTAAAACTGCAATCGGTTTGTTGACTGTCGTTTGTCAATGCCAACGATTTGGAGGAGATGTCGTTTGATGGCTGTGTGTAACAACGAACGGCGAATATAACGCGCGAAATTGTAGTCTGCGACAAAAATGTGCAAAGTCATTTTGTTACATAATCGAAGCCCAGGATCGCGTGATCGTGACGCAGCAATTTCTCCGAAACGCTGAGTAAGCGCAAGCGGCAAAGTACAAAGTTTCGGCGACGAGTTGCAATAACAAACCTATGACCCGTACTGCAATGTGATACACTGTTATCATCCCGTAATAAAGTATTCGAAGTCTTTGGTCTAAGTTCACTGGTACGACCCGCGACGAAATTTGCACACAACGCCCCTGATTTGGTCTCCCGGATTGTACCAAGCTGTGGTCGAGCGAGGATGTCGCATTCCCTTGCAAAATACTTGCCTGCGCTTCATAGGCCCTACATCTATTTCGCCGACACAAGCCGCTTCGTTTACGATTGCTCCATGCTTCCTGTTTTATCCGAGGGAAACCTGTAGCCTACATATGCTTCACATTTTCAATGTCCTTATATATTGCTATGATCTGTTGGCCCAGGTGGGTGTTCGATTGATTGAAAGATTATTCAAACTCAAGGACTCCTTGCTAACTCTTCAATGGATCACAACCATGTGGTGCTTTTAACGGGCCGAGGACAGACATAAGAATAATTGAGCATGCAACATAAGGACATGGGGCACTTCAGCACGTGGGTAGCATTTGGGATCAGGTCGCATTACATTCTGTGAGTGTCTTGGGCAGATGAAAATAAAATCTGACGATTATTGATGGGTTACGATGTATGTCAGAGTTGATTTCGGAGCTAGCGTAAGTTTTGGGGGTAGTCAAACCACATGCCAAAGTACCCGTGCTCAAGCACGTATACTATGTCGGGCAAACCGTTTTGAATAGGTTAAAATATTAATAAACTAATGATATCTATACGCGCAAACGTTTATTGCGGCATAGAATACTGAATAACGCGAGGAATCGTTCTAAGGCAATTTTGATTCCTTTTTTATATCGCCAGGTTGGTGTCTGATTTCGAAAACTACAGCAAGTCGGTTCGAAACCTTCCAATCTTTCATTGTATCGCAATCTTGTGGTGTATTGAAATGATGATATTACTAGCAACAAATTGAACTGAATTGAATCCCCCAAAGTTCATCATTAGCCTAACAATCAGGAGCTCAGTTCTAACTAAAACAGCACTGTGTGCATGCTGAACTGACGCGTGGACAAATGAAAATTGTCTTGGAGCGATGTAACACGACTGGGCAGCGTGTAGTACCTCGAATTGTAGAGGTAAAATAATGATATGTAACTGATAAATCGAAACCCAAAAGATTTGGTGTTCTAAACATAGAGAGAGAGAGAGTCTTTATTTTCATCCAACCAAAGAAGATAGAAGAAGAAGATAGAAGATATAAGGAAGCTAGAAATTGCAAAGTTTATGTATCCAAGGTGGGTATTTGATCTTAATAATAATCGTTGACTTATATTTTTCATCTGAACAAGTCAGACACAATGTGCAATGCGATGTCATGAACAGATAGGAGGATGTCGAACGACATGCATCAGTAGCGATCCTTTTAATCTTAAATCCACCTCGGCCCAGAGTACCCGATGTCGCAGTTCTCTTCGATGTTGATCTTTTTGAAGCCGCGGCCCTTTCTCTACAAGTTATTTCCGTTCCTTGTGAGTTCTTTCTTTCGTCGGGTCTTTTTCTGGGCTTTTTTGTCGCCGTAAGGACGGCAACGGCGGGGGAAGAGGAGCTCAGATAAACCTCCGATGGGAATCGAACTGCATCCGTCAGATTTGTAGGAGCTTATGGTCACCACTACACCGGCTTATAGCTTTTGTGGCGTTATCAGTTGAAAACAGCCGTGTAGAGATGATATATTGCAATAAAATAGACATGTCTTCAAAAGTGTACTTAGCTGCAGTCCTATCAAAGCCACATGCATCTCGGTTTTGCTCTGCACAACCTGTCTATCATGTTCATGGGAATCACGTATTGGTTGTACGGTTGACATCGGCTTGTTTTGGATCGTACATTGAAGGGTTGCAAATCTCTAAGTTGTTTCGACACCTTCCTGTATTTTCATTGTATCGTAGTTTTGTGGTGTTTTGAAACGATGACTTTCAAAGTACACAAATGCCTTCATCTGGGAGTCACGCATGAGTGGAATTTTCAAGAACTCATGATCGGCTGATCGCGGTATTGTTTACATCCACTGAGCGCTGTTGTTCGGTTGGGTGTAGGGAGCGAGCGGTGCTTCTAACTAACATTGCAGATAATAGCCGAGAATACCTTAGAGAAAATTCCCAAATAAGTTGAGGATACCAAATTTCGGACTTGATCAAAAATCCATTCCGACGAAAACAGACATCGAATGTGAATATATGCAATTTTATTCGAGCGAGCACAGAATATAATTGTGATTATGTGAGACCCCACATTTTTGTCAACACAAGTCGAATGCGGAGTATGGATTCAGGGCACTTTTTGTGAACTTGGCAGAATCAATCTGTGGTCTGTACAAATTTACCACCATTTCAAAACACCTAAGAATGTGATACAATCTCTGGATAGATAAGATTTAGTCCGAGTCGTCTTGGTAATTTTACTAATCCACTTTGACCAACAGATAGAAATCAAGAAAAGATGAGTTTCTGTAGAGAGCAGAAAACTGAAGTTTTTACAGGTTTTCGGCTCATAATTTTGCAAGGTTTGCGAGTTTGATTATGTGATCATGACATCGCAGTTTCAAGAGTCACTGATCCGACTATTCCAAGTCATATTTCGTGAATATATAGTTGAATAGGATCTGATTCCAGACTCAGTCTACAATTTTCCATATAATTTGTCATTTGACAATAACCAGTGATATTGCATTTGCTTTGTGACAGCTGGTCTTGTCTTCGGAGTTTTGAATGGGCTTGTGATGAGTGTGACATCACATAATAGAGAATGAATAATTATTAAATTGCTACTTGAGATATGAGTTGGCTTTATTGCAAACAAACGATTGAAGCCAAAAATATGTTTTGTACCGGCCAGTTATTTAAATAGAACATTGCTCCACAATAGTTTCTTTGCAAGTCATACAGTCTCGTGCAGTGGGCTAATTTCTAGCCACCTGGATACTGGTTCTGACATATGTTACAATGTCACTGATGGCTATGATGATTATTTATTGATACCTACAATACCTTAGCAGAAATGACTGGCAACAAATATCATGTGATAATTGGTCTCCTTTCAAGCCATTTGCAGACAACTTCACATAATCCGGACGGTTCTGACTGCAGGCGTCTCTGTCCAAGGCACTTTTGATCCAAAAATTGCAATTTCTGATCAAGGCATCCAATATCACCCGATTATATTTGTAAAAAGATGGGCTATATGACTTGAGCTCAAAACTGAACAGTGAGCACGATGACTTGGACTCGAGTCTCAACACTGTGACGCGGACTCGACCCTCTGCTCCTCTACTCGGTAGTGCATTGAAAATGACTCGACTTTACTCGAGTCAAAACTATAAAAATGAGATTGACTTGTGACTTGGAACCTTGTGACCTGGTTGTAACGCTCGCTGATTCATACCAAAGTTTTCTGCCTATGACATACACCGACATGAAACTTCAACCAAATCATAGTATGGATGCTGACTGCCAGGACCGCGGAGCCCAGTTGTAATCAAGTCACTAGGTCAGTGCTTTTCAACCTTCTTGTGCCCCGTTCGCACTTTTTTTGTGAAATAAATTTCATTCGCACAAACTAATCGCAAATTGTAATACAAAAAGTAGATGAAGATAGGCCTGCGTAAAAACATTTTGTTCAGATATGCAACAAATTGGCTACTATCTAGCTTAAGCTATCAAGTGTCTCTATAAAAGGGCAACATTTTCCGCTCGTTTTGCTTCCAATTATTTCACTAAAACCCTTCTCGGCCAAACAATGTTGTTGGGAATTTGAACAAAAACGTCTACTAGTGCTTGGTTGGCCAGGTCTTAAACTCTGTTTTGCAATCCTATGCAAAATATAGCGTATTTTTCGTGAGTAGAAATGCTTGCTGGCAGAAAGCTTATAGATATATGAGATCTGACACAAAGGTCCCGCGATGTTCAATCTGTCGAAAGGATGAAAAACCCACACGATTGTGTTCATCTTTTTGCTTTGTTTCTTTGGAACATGAGGTGCAAAACGATCAATGAGAGCAGGCACATTAGAGCTCGCTACTTGATGATACATTGCTCGACCAGAGCCTCACACACGTTTGAAAAGGAATTTATTTATAATATTACAGTTGTATACTACCATTTTACGGGCATGAGATACAGAAGACGCGAATCACAATTCTACAAAACATATCTGACGCGCGAATTCGCGCAAATTAAATTCCTCTGCGTATCGTAGTTGTAGCCTACTACTGTCTACTCATATTGCATGAACGGGACTATTCCGTGCAGACAAAGTAGCATATGAAATCCATCTCGAAAGGTTTGGCTATCAAGCATCGGTAATTTATCGAGGTTTTGTCGCCGCTTATATTTTGGGCACCGCATTTTATCAGCGGGTTGTTAGCCAAAACTTTACATCTTCATGTGCCCCGACGCAGAAGGGGTTGGGCTCGAAATGAACGACTCTCATAGACCTGAACTCGCTCGTTGCACACCTCTACTACAGTTCATCACAACGGTCTTCGACCATGTTTTCCAGAAAAAAACAGTCGGGCAAATCTTATCGTGAATTCTCATGATAATGCCACATTTAATGCGTGTCTCGCTTATTGGCTACAGTACTCAACTCAAATATCTTGGATATGTAAAAACTATCACAGGATTTTTTGCAATAAATTCAATAAATATTAAATACATATTAACAGATTGCTCTGGCACCGTGTCGACCCAAGATTATACCCTCTGCGGTCCATACTTTAATAACCCTTGGAAAGGGTAAAAATTTGCGTTACAGTAACTTGCAAATGTGAGTCTGTAATGATGGTATTAACTAGTGTCCTCGTGCCTCGCGCAAATCGAACAGTTATTACGAAAATATGATGGTGGTTTAGCGAAAGAAAGCAGGAAATCAATTTGACGTCATTTACTCAGCCTTTCGCAGGCTCAGACGGGCTGATATATACTGTATGTCTGCCACTATAGAGATTGTAGAGATCTCTGTACTGCCACTATACCATCTTAAAACCAGGATTTTGGTTACGTAATAATCAGAGTGTGGCAATATTAATTCACTGCGGCTTGTGAGAGCTACGATGAGTTGTGCGTCGCATCAAGTTTTTATAATTACGTCGCAACTACACAAGTTACGCTGATTTTACATGTCTTATCAGGTTTATATGAATTATTCCCCGTCAGAAAAGTTTCATTCGCACTTGATCCGGATTTTCATTCGCACCATTCGCACTACTTTCGTCATTCGCACTTGATCCGGATTTTCATTCGCACTATTCGCACCACCTTCGTCATTCNCACTGCAATTTTTTTCATTCGCACAAGTGCGAACCGTCACACAGGTTGAAAAGCACTGCACTAGGTTTTACTTAATAGTTTGACTCGAGTCATTTTCAATTTACCACCAAGTCAAATCCGAGTCCAAGTCAGTGTGCAGAAGGTCGAGTCTAAGTCATAGTGTTGAGACTCGAGTCCAAGTCATTTTCAACTCGCTTTGTTACAAGTCTGCTGGTGCGATATCAAATGCTTCGCATTCCTAATTCTCTTGGCATGTTTATTCAAATGTATAAAAGACAGGTGCTGGCCCTATTTTGATAGAAGTCTCAACAACACCGAAAGACTATTCATCGAAGATTCAAAGAAATACCTGTGTTGGTCGTCTGAGTCTATAATCTTGTCACTTGGCCCAGTCATGCTCGATAACCTGAGTACAAGTCGAGTCAACGCACAAATTGACTCAAGACAAGTCGAGTCATGTCTACAAAAAATGGCAACTCGAATCAACGATTCATTACAACCCTATGTGAAGCTTACTTTCAATGTATAGTGACCACTAAAGGAAATGACCAATACAGGAAAAAAACATTGACACAATTGGTGCATTTTATGTATTGCATACAACGCATTGCAAACACTCTAAGAATCAAGTCATCTAAAATGTGACTGTTTAGAACAGTGGTTCCCTACCTTTTTCGACCAATCGCCCCCTTTTCAAGTTCAACACCGATCATCGCCCCCAAATTTTGTGAACCGAAAAATGGGCATACAAACTGTAATCACGGTATGTTGACTAAAAAAAAAAAACTTTTCGACTCGATGTCGAATTTTACACTTTTGCAACCAATTTTTCGTGGGTTGACTAATAAAAAAAAAGGTCATTTCTCCGACTTGACTCCAATATCGCCGTTTTAACGCGTCATCGCCCCCATATCGCTCCCTTCGCTATTTTCGCCCCCTTTGTCCATTTTCGCCCCCTAATCGCCCCCTTCGTCATTTTCGCCCCCCTAGACCGCCAAATCGCCCCCTTGTTGGGAGGGGGGGGCGATATCGCCCACATTGGGAACCACTGGTTTAGAAGATGACTCGGATTCATCCGAACACCGGTCACAACCAGTATCATATCATTTGGTGGCCCTCCAAACAGA
>ATSW01011870.1:0-16449 GCA_000444245.1 Botryllus schlosseri
AGACAGTAGTCAACAGAACACAGGGTATATAAATACAAAGCGCGACACACGAGGAAATAATGATTGGCGGTAATTACTAATCCTAGAAAAATAAGAAACAAACGATACCAACGTGGGTGGGTGGGAATGGGGTATTATTGCGCTCAGCAGCTAGGGCTTTGTGCGCCAGGCCTGAGTGGAGGGTTGATAGGGGTTATATCCCCTCCGGTCAATAGCACATAATCAATTAACGGATGTATCATTAAAGGATTGCTCAGTAGTACATGAAGGTCCGTAGGAAGTTGTTGTAGATTACATGTAACGAGTAGGTAAGTTCTTTGGGATCGGTTTCGGGCACATGGCATCGTTCACAGAGGCCACTGTCATGTTGGCCTATTCGGTGCAGGTGTGCATTTAGTCGACAGTGTCCTGTTTTAAGACGAATCAGGATGGAGTTTTCACGCTGCGTCAGTTCATGTAGCTGGGAGGTACTACCGATCGAATTCACCAGGCGAACATATCTGGAGCTCGATTCCGGATCTCGTATCTCGTTATGCCACTTTGTGCGACAGAAGTCCGATATCATGGATTTGCATTCGCTAAGTGTGAGCGAAATCTCATCCATCCCATCGTTGATGATGTTCGCTGCACCTTTTGCAAGGCTATCCGCCACTTCGTTGTTTACTATTCCTTTGTGAGCCGGGATCCAGATAATTGTTGTCTGACTGCCGCTTGACGAGAGGCGAGAAACACATTGTATGATGTCTCTGATCACCATGTTGTCATCGTTGAGTCTTCGTTCGATTGCTTTGACCGCACTTTGACTGTCGGTAAAAATGGCAATATTTGAGTTTGATGGACAGTTACTGCATGCCCACAACAGGCTTTCCTTGATGGCAATAAGCTCCGCAGAATACACACTTTGTAATCTGCTCAAGGATAAATTAAAAGAAACACTGTGTGTTGGAATGTAGTAACTGGCACCGCACCCCTGGTCAGTTTTAGAACCGTCAGTGTATATGGCCAAATGATGATTGTAGTGGGTAGATATATATTACTCGCACTCAATTTTGATCGCATCGGGGTGTTCGATGCTTAAGGTCCTAGGGCCGAGACTTAGGTCTACTGAGATTTGCAAAGGAATCCATGGTGCTATAGATGCAGGTTCATTTCGGGGGATTTTGGTGTTTCTGAGCGGGATTATATTAGATATCATGTTGAATGTCTTGAAATTTTCCGAGTCTCGAAAAATTTCGTGCCATGAGTGTTGTGTTACCGATAAGCAATGGTGTCTGGGTTGGCATAACACTGTGCACCGGTATGCGGCGCATGCTTGCAAGTGTCGAAGATGTATCGGTAATTCGTTACAGAAAGTCTGTAGCGCGATCGCTGGAGTAGGCCTACTCATCATTGCCCCACTACAGAGTCTTAGAGCAGAGTTTTGTATCTTCTGTAAGGTTTGACTGACACACTTCGGTGCTATAAAATATGCCTCGAATCCATATTCCATTATGGAGCGAATAATTGCTCTATAGAGTAATATCATGCATGAAGTAGACGCACCCAAGGATGTGCCTCGCAGACATCGTAGAATATTCAGGCGCTTGCTACATTTTTGAGCTACTTGGCGGGAGTGTTGTCGGTAGGTAAGTAGGGAATCAAACAAGATCCCAAGATACCGAAATTCCCTTTAGAAAAGGATCCGCGACCCATCGAGGATTAGATTAGCTCAAAATTTGCCGGCTTGCGCCGTCTCGTGAATAGCATTGCAGCCGATTTGCTCACGTTCATTTTCAATCCCCAATTTTCACACCAATTAGCAACCTTATTCAAGGAGTACTGGATATTTTGCTGGAGGTCCATCGCATTCAAATTTGAATCATAAATACATATGTCATCTGCGTATAGGTTGATATGACAAGTGACCTCTACGGGTAAGTCATTAATCATAATTGCGAACAAAATTGGGCTTAAAATACTTCCTTGCGGTGTACCGTTTTGCGTATGGAAAGTGTCAGACAACTGATCTAAAATCCTAACTTGAAACGAACGATTTTCAAGGAAGGAGTTCAACCAACGTAACGCACTACCGCGAATACCAAGACTATGGAGTTTATAAACTATTGCTCCCTGCCACACTCTGTCATAGGCTTTTTCCAAGTCTAGAAATACCGCTAGGGTATATCTCCTGTTCGAAACGGCCTTATAAACTTCGTCATGTAAAGAGATGATACAGTCTCGGGTCGACCTGCGGGGTCGAAAGCCGCACTGAGCAGGGTGGAGAAGGTTGTTTGATTCAAGCCACCATCACCATAAACGGTTGCAGATCAGGCGTTCCATAATTTTGCACAGATCGCTTGTGAGAGAGATAGGTCTATACGAGGCTGCCTCGGTCGGTATTTTTCCCTTTTTTAATATCGGGACCACTAAAGAGTGTTTCCATGATGGTGGACACTCTCCTTCAGACCAGATGTTGTTCAGTGCTTGCAAAAGTATACGCATGCACGGTGGAGGAAGATGCTCTATCATTGCGTGACAGATTTTATCACTTCCGGGTGCAGCACCCTTACGCTGACGCACAACCCTCATTAGTTCCTCCATCGTGAAAGGAGAATTAAATTCATTGCTGTGGGTAGTTTCTTGTAGAATCGGTGGTAGATTCTCAGATTCGAACGTTGCTCGCCTGGTCTTGAACGACTCTTCCAGATGTCAATTTCCACAAACTGAGGCGAAGTGACTAGCAAGCTCATTAGCTATTTGTTTCCTGTCGGTAGCTACGTCTCGACCGCATTTAAGTGAGTTGATGCTGTTCCATGTCCGATTTCCTGACATCGATCGAATAACGTGCCAGATCTTTGATACACTTGCGGTTCGATCGAGCGAGCTGCAAAAAGCGGTTCGATCGAGCGAGCTGCAAAACGACTGCCAATAGTTTCTTTTGGCGATTTGAATCGTCTTTCTAGTGGCGGCGCGGCGACGTTTAAAGTTGACAACGTCGTGCATATCAAATGTACGCTTCATTTTAAGGAACGCTGCCCGTTTTAGCCTGACTTCTTTAGCGCACTCCGAGTTCCACCAGGGGACGCTTGGTTTTCTGAACGGTTTGGTTAGTGGGATGCTAGCGCTAGCTGCAACATTTATGTGTCGCGAAAGTTCGTCGATCGAAGTCGGGGACTCTTCTCTTTCGGAGACCAACATTTGCTCACACATCCGACTGAAATTGCCCCAATTTGCTTTCTTCAGCGACCAGGACCTGTGGAAATCGTCTGTATGGCCGATTGCGTGATCAAGATGACTCAATACCACGTAATGGTCGCTGCCAAAAAGATTTTCCGTGACTATGGTCGTTACTTTCGCTGCCAGGCATTTTGAGGTCAAAACCAGATCCAATAATGAGGTGCGACCCGGATTCGGGAGAGATAGGTCTATTCTAGTTGGCGACGTCGTGTTCAACACGACCATATCGTTCATATCGATGAAGTGATGGAGATGTCTTCCACACGTGTTCATAGAGTTGCTTCCCCAGAGGGGATGGTGGGCATTGAAATCCCCGGTCAATATAAATTTGGGGCCGAGGTAGGTAAAGCATCTATGCATCAGCGAACGAGAGATGTTTCTATTCGGAGGGATATAGACGTTCATGATTGTCAGACCTTGGATGTTCAGTGCTTGTGCCTCTATTGGGCTTACCTGTTCTATTGGTAATTCAACGTACGATATACCGTTTCTAATAAAAAAGCATGTGCCCCCGCCGTGTATGTTCCGGTCTTTTCTTAATATGGTGTATCCGTGAATTTTCGGAGAATATTTAGTGACAAGATGGGTCTCCTGTAGCGCAATCAGATCTGGTTTCTCATGCATATCAACAATATATTTTTTCAGCTCGTTCAATTTTCGATAAATTCCGCGGCAGTTCCATTGCAAGATTTTCAACTTGTCGAATTTTGATGGTTAAAGTCACGTTGTGTGAGGTCCATGCCGATGTAACGTTGTGTCAGGTTCATGGGTGATGTGGTTTCTATTGCAGACGTGGCGGTGGCAACTGCGGAGTCCGCATCGTTCGCTTGTCGCTCAGCGACGGCGTTGGAAGAGTTGAGTATAGAAACTCCCAGCTTTGATTTGGCAGACTGTGTAACGATTGCTTCGATGTCAATTTCTCTATTTTCCGTGACACACATCAATGCGTTTTTTATAACTTCCTCAATAAATAGAAAGAAATCTGATGTGACGATTGTGATTTGTTCTGGATGACTGGTAGATTGTGAAGGAGTTTTTGTGACCTGGCTGTGTCCGGGTTGGGGCACGAAAGTGTTGCTGTGCGGCGTTACGTTAGCGCTGCGTGTCGGAAAGTTCATTTGCGGATGAATATGTGTCGGCGAAGGAGCTAAGACTGGGAATTCGTTATACGACCTTACATCAGGAGGTGTCGAGTTTTGCATGATTTGGTTTCTGGCTTCCCAATAATTGATTCCTTAATTAGCTGCTAGCGAGTTGATCTGCCTTTCCTGTCTGTATCGCTTGCAACCTCCATAGCCCGCAGAATGAGATTCACCACAGTTGACGCATCTAGGTAGATTAGTACAATCTTTGTAATTATGACGATCTCCGCACTTGGCACATCTGTAAGCACTTCGGCAAAATTTCGACCTGTGACCGTACCGATTACAATTGAAACACCTTAAAGGTGGTGGGTTGTACGTCCTGGTCCGAAAGAGCATGAAACCGATTTTTACTACGGTAGGAATGATTGCTGACGCGAAACAAATCAAAACGGATCGACTCAGTACCGTATCACCATTGGATTTATAGGAAAACCGACGTACAAATACAACGTTTTGGTTAGAAAGTTCCTCTTTAATGTCGTTATCGGTTAAGTCTAGAGGTACATCAGTTATGACAGCGCGCACTTCTGGGGTTTTCGTCTTGTATAATTCAGTTTTGACTTCTATTGGTTTTGCCCCAGTACCAAGGTTATTACAAGCTAATAGTCTTGTCACCTGGTCGTAGTTGTTACATAATACGCTCAAATCTCCGGATGGAAGAATCCTGACCTCCTTATATGCACCACCTAATACTTGATGAAGGCTTTTGTTGACAAGAATAGGATTATAAGAGCGAATCTGTTTAGTCACACCTGTCACTATGACCGACTGATTTCCACCGACCGAGTTACTAGATGCAGCCTCTTTAGAAACAGGCCCAGAGAGGTCCTCTTCAGCGGAGCGCTTATGCGCCCCGTTTTTACCTGACATTAAGGCTCCCTATCTACTATAGTATTACTATACAGTATACAAGCAAGAGGATAATACAAAATTAGAGCGACTACACCTGAAACGAAGTCTCCCAGACTGATCTCTCTTTTGTGTTCGCGAGGATGCTAATCTCCTTGATTGCTGCACGTCCGTCCTCGTCGAAGCTCACCACGAGAATGACGATACCAACGTAAAATGCACGAACATAAGAATTAGTAAACGTGAATAAAAAAATATGGTGGACCGTAAAAATGCCATATTTTGTAGCTTTACTTCCGGAAATCAGGGATATATAGAACTCCGGGATGGCTGACTCCGTCGATTGCGTCATCACGGTCATACATAAGTAGGGTCATTTTCGCGCACTCACTTCAGATAGGATTGTTGACAGCGCTTTGTCTGTGCGGTACTTGAAGACTTGGAATTACCTTTCTGGTTTGTGATTACTGGTAGATGCGTATGATATCAATATTTGTAATTGTTTATAAAGCTAGAGGACACATGTGATGTTCAGGTAGTTAATAATTTTAGCAGTATTGTCGGTATGTAGCTTTAGCTGCAGGTTATGAACGGCGCTACCGGTATGTCGGTACCGTACGATATATTGCTGGTATTCGGAATATCTCTGCTTATCGAGTATGTTTTGCTACATTGATAACCGTTAGTGTATATCAGGATGTAGCAGAATGTTGAGAATTACATTTCAGGATGATTCTAATATTGATTACGTTATGCATTAATGACTGATCTGATGCTATAGAACTGCATAATAAGCCTTGAAGTCCTAGGCTGTACAGTACAGTACAGTGACTGCCGCCAGTTTAGAGTGACTTCGTCTGTTAGGATTTTATGTAATAGCTTAATCGATGATTAGAGTTTGTCCATGCTGCGCTCCTATTTGAAGTTAACATGATGCAAAACAAAGGAAAGGAAGGAGTATCGAACGAGCGTAACGATTCTATACCTACCCATGGTTTGCCATAAGACAGTTATATCATAGCAATTTACAGCGTAGCTACGCTGTAAATTGCTTTGGTTATATAGTTAAATAGCTTGAAATGACCGAAAATTGCAGCCTCTTAGTACCGGTATGCAAGTTACATTTCAGTCAGACAGTCAGGATGGTTTTTAGACTTTTACGTAAAATACAAACCCTAGGAGCATGGTAGTGTTAGAATACAATGCATGGTAGTTGGAAGTTTACATAATCGTATAACAGTCCAGGCACCATTTAAATTCAATCTGTTTTTACAGATACGGTGCCGATAGGCTACTAGTGACATATGAATATGTTTGTTCATGACTGGCAATCAAATGCCACTAGCCCCTGGAAAGAAACCTCCGTTGCAGTGAAATGTAAAGAATGACGGACACAAAATATAGCATTTGCTGGCCACTGAAACTTTTGAAGATACAAAACAGGACTATTCATCACATCAATCGACTTGATGTCGGCCACTCCCTTATGATGGATAAGTTAACTGTATCGTCAGGATGTGGCAATTGGGAAAAACTGTGGGAAAAACTCTGGAAACTACATCAAAGTTTAAAAGGTTTTGTCAAATCCTTGCAACACAGCCAGGACCTCTCNTCAGCATGCATGGGTAAGTTTGTCTGATTTTGGTGAGCTATATATCAGATGAAGGATTGAAATCCATCTAAATATATTGTTGTATGTGTGTTGAGCGAATCAACTGCTTATGGCTTGAGGTAGGCTACTATGCTACAGTAAAGATCATCCTGTCATTTTATCAACTGTGCATTTTGTTGACATTATACTCAATAGCTGGAATATTATGGCAGTTAAATCAGCGGTTGGCACTTCTCGACCTATTTGATCTTGCACACCTTGCAACTTAAATTGCATATAGGACTAATGTATGCAAATAAAAACTATATATTTGGAACAACATTTAATGTCTTGTGATATAATATGTGGTGCTAATGAAGTTTCTGCAAGGGTTCTGCCACCAACTTCTGTTTGATTGCTTTTGAAAGAAATACCGGCAGCTTATCAGTTTTCTAGTTCCTCTATTCCACTGCTGAAGATTGCTAAATTGTACAGTCCAAATTTAAATATCTTTTTGTGATAGTCTTGTAGCTTTTCCGTATAACTGTTGCTAAAAGAGGTGTAGGATATTTGGTTCCGTACACTTGCAGCGTTGTGATGGACATCAAGACCAAAGTAGACTATGAGCTCTATATTATGACACCATGCAGAAAAATCCGATTCAATCTGAAATTTGATGTTCCTTTCTCTAATGGACAAGTGTCCAGCTTCATGCACTTGGAATAGGAAAAATCTAACATATTTGGCGGTTGAGAACCACTGGGTTAAATCGATTCAGGGGATCCCCAGATCAATCTATTCTTAATGATTGGGTTTATGGTTGATTTGTATCACTAGTTTATTAATTTTTGTTGCAGAATTCTGAAACGAAATGCGACGTTCCATCCTGTACATCACATCATCAGTGGATATCCTGCTATACTACACATGCGTTATCATCTGTAAATTTGGGTCTTGTGTCTCAGCAGCAACGCTTTAAATATCTATTCATGTCTCATTGAATCAGCTATCATCATATCCGAAACTCTTCAAGAGAGAGAGAGATTATATTCTTTTTCGCCTGCACCGCCGAGAAGCTATACGACCGTAAGGTCACCTAGAAGAACTTTGCTATTCTTCAAAGTAGCAATGAAATGCCTGTCTTTGCCGTCCGAGTCTCGAGTCACATAACTTAGGCGAGTCTCGAGTCAAGACGAGAAGAGTCCCTACAGCCCTGCGCCCTAAAAAGGTGAAGGAACCTGAATGTATAAACACCTACATCNCTAACTTGCGAAAAATGTGAAGATTTCGAGNTAGATTGCAGCTTGATATATAGCCCTACTTATGTATAGGNCAAAAAGAAGTCAGCCATCCCGGAGTTCTATATATCCCTGGTGCAAACCTACTTTGTGCATAGTCGGATACAATTCATCATCGAGGTAAACAGTGCTTTCATTGGAATCTTTGAGAAACGAGATCAGCAGTGACACCACGTTCTGATCTATATCGTCCAGTCGCAGGGTTGTAACCAAGTCACAAGGCTTCGAGTCACAAGTCAATCTAACTTTTATATTATTGACTTAACTTTTATAAGATTGACTCGAGTCAAGTCGAGTCATTTTCAATTCCCACCGAGTCAAGTCCGAGTCAGTTAAAGTCTTACTAAACTTACTTTTTAACTCTGTTTGGTGATATTGAATGGTTCGCATTTATAATATATCAATTTTCCTCACTTTTAGCAGCTTCAGGTCGCATTTTTAAGCACCAGTACCAACAAACGAAATCCCAACAGTGTGTTGGTTTCGAAATATGAAATGTCGGTCTTGGCCGTCTGAATCTCGAGTCAATGACTTGCTTCGAGTCATGCGCAATGACTCGAGTCCAAGTCGAGTCAATACACAGATTGACTCGAGTCGAGTCATCCGAAAATCGTGACTCGAGTCGAGTCATTACAACCCTGTCCAGTCGTTGCTCTGTTTTTTTTTCGCGAAGAATGGGAGAAATCTCATCTTTGACTTTTGTATAGGAGATCAACATTTAAACGGTATCTTGCTGCATTACTTTGAGTCAATGAACTGCTGTTTTTAAGTGTTTGATTCCATTCACAGTATTGCGCATGGACATGACGTAGAATGTAGATCATGTCAGCATCGTTTTCTGCCATGAGAGAGAGAAAGATTTATTTCTCTTCAACCGGAATAAACAGAATGAGTATGCAAAAAAAGTACTCATAACAAAACAAAAAACATAGTAATAATAGCAACACATACACAGTAATAATAGCATGTAACTGGCTCTATAACGGTATAGACGGGTGCCGGCGCTATGATCCTTACGATCTTCATGTCAAGCCGGAACCTAGGAGATAAGAAACAAGTATATAGAATAGATACATACACTCATGCTTACTAGTTATGGTGGTTTGTAAAAAATAATCAAAAATAATAATAAAAAAATAAACGAAAATAGAAAAAAAAAACAATGAAGTACACAGTGGATGCCTTGATGCACTAGTACATGAGGAATACATCCGATGGCGATTAGTACTTACTGAGAAGTAAGTCAAGGAACTCCGCCTTGAATGACGGAAAACTCATACTTATGAGTCACGGGGGCAATTTATTCCACACATCGATTCAAGCACGCTTCAAGGAAGGAAAGTCATTGTCGGAATTAGACATAAATAGGTTGGAAGCGCTCTTAGATCGAGTACCGTAGTTGTGTATATGCATGCAGTATTCAAAGTAGTTTACAAGTGAATTTGGAACTTCTTGTTTGTTAAACTTGTATATGAACTTTGCTAATTCAAAAATATATATGTCTTCAACTTTAAGAACGCGAAGTTTCTTATACTATGGAGATAATGATAAGCGATGATAGATGGTCAGTCCAGCAATGGCCCGAATTGCTTTATTCTGCAGTACTTGCAGTGCTTTCAAAATAGTTTGGGTTGCAGATCCCCACATAATAATACTATATTGCAAATGGCAGTGAACGATGGAGAAATAAAGACTTCTGATCATAGGCCTGGGAACAATTCTATTTAGTCGCCACAAGACACCAGTATTGCGAGAGATCTTGGACGAAACATGACTTGTATGGGTATTGCAACTTAGGTCATGGTCAATAAAAATTCCTAGATATTTCATTAATTTGCAAATGCACATTGCTTGACCAGACATAATTAATTTGGGATTAGTATTGGAGAGTTCTTTTCTCCTTTTTTCTTTGCCTATTGGTAATACTCGGCTCTTACTAGCATTAATGGACAATTTATTACATGTGAGCCAGTTGCTAATAAGTTCAAGTTGGTTGTCAGTTGACGTCAACAGATTTTGAATATTAGATGAGGATAGCAGTAAGTGCGTGTCATCTGCAAAAAGGGTGGTGGCGAATTGTGAACAGGCAGTTATATCATTATTATACAATAGAAACAAAGTTGGCCCCAAAACTGACCCCTGTGGTATGCCGCAGGAGACAGCACGATGGTCAGATTTCTCTTGACCGATGACTGTATATTGTTGTCGGTCAGTAAGGTAATTACGAAATATTTTGAGGGCAGTGCCACGTACACCATAACATTCTAGCTTATCAATTAGTAATGAATGGTTGACAGTATCAAATGCCTTCTTGAGGTCAAGCGAGATAGCCACACCATGACTGTTGGTTGATTGTACATCGTAGTATCCTGTCATTATTTTAAGATTAGCATGAATAGTAGAATGTTGATCCCGAAAACCATATTGGTGATTGCTGATTATTTCGTATTTTGACACTAGTAAGCCTACTTTGTAAAAGTTTCTCAAATACAATTGCTAGACTAGGTAGAACTGAAATAGGCCTATAGTTGGTTGTCGTGAACCTTGAACCTCCTTTGTAGACAGGGGTTATTTTACCTATTTTGAGGGAGTTCGGAAAGCATCTGAGGGAGTTCGGAAAGCATCCCAGTTCAAGCGATTTGTTGAAGTAAGTAATATATATACAATAAGTAATATGATAATGGAACACTCAGTGGGCCTGCAATTATCTTAAGGAGGTTATTTGGTACTTGACCATGTCCTGTTACTTTAGCAGATTTAGGAGTATGTATAGTACGATTCACTTCATCCGCTGTTGATGGCTCCAGGAACATTGATGACGTATTTCTTCTCAAGTAATCACGCGCTTTCGTTGCGGATGGTGGAACAGCAGAAGCTAACTTTGGACCAATGGATGCGAAGAAGTCGTTGAACTCGTTTGTTACTTTCTTTGGTTCTTTGATGGTACTACCATTTACATCACATTTCAGATATGGGGGTGCAAAAGTTTTGTTATTGATTAACCTAACCCTTTTATGATCTTCCAAGTATCTCTTTGATTTCCATGACAGCTTGAAAATAATTTTCGGAAATATGCTTATTTTGCTTTTTTCTTGATTGAACACAATTTTTTGGCATATTCTTTATGACGTATCATATCTTGTACATTTTTTGTTCTAATAAACTTCTTATAAAAAAATGCCTAATATTGCTCGAAGAATGCCAGGTGTGAGCCATGGTTTCAATTTGATTTTTTGCTGTCGTCGAGAAAGTCTTTTGATAGGAGCGTGTGAATCGAACAGACTCTTGATGTCCTCAATAAAGTTACTGAACTTTTTGTTCAATTCGTTACTGTTGACACGTGGTGTTTTAGCCGCTTGCTCAAACTTATCATATGCATCTTGTAAGAGGCTGTCGTTGTTTAGGTTGCTCAAGTCTCTTTGCAGTTTTGGAATTGGAAAGAACATATTGCATATCAACAATCGTATATCTTCAGCGTCAAATTTCAAATAACCGAATCTAAAAGTGTTTTAGCTTAATGGGCCTACATTTTATATGATACCACGAATTCCTTCTATTGTCACAAACTAGGTTGGTGCGCTAGGCCGGTTACATCCCACTTGGTTATGGGATAGTTGATATACCATATGTTGTTTGCAATTGTGTTCAGGTTGCTGACGATTAGGCCTACCCCAGATGAGTGTCAGCCGAAAATATTCGGGTTCATTTTAATATGAATATATTATCCAATCGTATACAACGTGCTGTACCCCCACGAGTCTCAAAAAACGTAGAAAGTTTACTAGAGGGCTTGCTGTATATTAGCGCCAGCAATAGGGGCAAAATGAAGCAATTCTGCATAGCGGCAATTTGCGCTTAAGAGTGCGACTGAAGTGAAGGCGAGTCTGTGCGTGAGCATCGCTGTCGCTGGTGACCAAAGTAGGACTCCAGTGGATCCTGATTGACGGGGAAGGCTATACTGGACCCCCATTACTCTAGTGGATCCTGATTGACGGGGAAGGCTATACTGGACCCCCATTAACAGACATTCCCGGATAATTGCTACCATCGACTTAGTAGCCACTCTCAGCCCTTCCTCAGTAGGGCGGCTAAGGATCATTAGCGAGCGATTCGCGTCACCCGGAAGAACTCGGGATTGTGCCCGCGCATGCCATTGATTGAGGTAGTTAATAAAGTCATTCTCTAGCCAATGTAAACGGTCGTCATCTGGGGAATAGAATGGTTGACGCTCAGATTTGAATTTTGATCCGTGGAATCCAGAATTCATCGCGTCGAACCACTTATCCATATGAAGGATAAATTTGGACAGAACGGGTTCATTGTCTCTTATGGCTGCACCTGGAAACCAAATAGAGTTAATTGCGAACAAAGCATTTTTTCAAATACATATGCCACCTAATGTAAATGAAAGTGTCTGCGCTGCCAGCCGGACATTGATTTTGTCCCAAGGAGTTGGAGAAATGTGTGACTCCGTTAAATGCGAATAGAACCGTATGTCACCACGAGCGATGTCTGCCTGTAACTTTAAATGCAATCATACCATCATTCCCAGAACACACCTTCACTGTAACAGATCCCTGTTATCGTCAACTCTTTGATGGGCTCTCCATCACTATAAATCCAAAGTTGCACATTAGGGCTGTTCAAAAATAACTTTTTTTTCCCGATTCAAGCCGGTCACCTCTTCAATCGTCAGGTTGCAGTAGAAAACCTTGCTCACCAAATTTCACTCGATTCCAACCAGTAACGGCCTCCACAGATCCAATTAAAAATTTTAATTTATTATGAAAAATTAAAAAAAAAAATTCCAAATTTTTCTGCCAACCCCATGAAATTGTTAAGCTGTCTTCAAAGACGTTGCAAAACAAATTTGAGTCAATTCCGACCAGTAGAAGCGGAGTTATGTGAGTTTTTCGTTGATAAATCGCGGATGATCCACCGATCAAGGATAATCCCAGAAATATCATCGAAAAACTCACATAACTCCGCTTCTACTGGTCGGAATTGACTCAAATTTGTTTTGCAACGTCTTTGAAGACAGCTTAACAATTTCATGGGGTTGGCAGAAAAATTTAGAAAATTATTTTTTCAATTTTCCATAATAAATTAAAATTTTTAATTGGATCTGCGGAGGCCTTTACTGGTTGGAATCGAGCGAAATTTGGTGAGCAAGGTTTTCTACTGCAACCTGACGATTTAAGAGGTGACCGGCTTGAATCGGGAAAAAAGAGTTATTTTTGAACAGCCCTATTGCACATGCACCTGTCGTACCAGTAAACAGAAGACTCTTGTTTCGTTGGCTTTTACTAACTTAAATCTCGGCGTCAAATGCAACAGTAACAGTAACAGTAGCGATTTAAGTAACAGAGGAATTGGAAACTAATGATTAGAAAAGCAATGATTACATGATGCACGATGGCTTGAATACAAAAGACTATACGAATCACCACAATCTCCCCCACCAAATAAAATTGAATACAGAATTGGCACATTAGCACATCAAAATCACTTTACGCGGTCGCCGTACCATTCCGGACACTTTCTAACCCTATTAGATCGGCGCGGAATTGGCGTATGCGACGAATTGTCCTTCATTAACGAAGTCTCATTCTCGGGCTCTTTATCATCCAACGCATCGGCGCGATCATTCGGTGTCGGAATGATTTCAGTCCTTGACGTATCGGCTCTCGCTTCCGGTTTCTCCACATCAATGGTGGTAGGGTTCGGAGCCAAGTCTCTCACGGACACGGTGGACTCTCTTCCATCTTCGTGGCGTATTAACGCGTACTTAGGATTCACATCAAGCAGCTCGACCGGGTCGCAAAGCGGTTCAGACTTCGAAGATCGATGGAAACGTCGCAACAGTACAGAGTCGGCGAAAAGTAACCAATCAGGAATCGAGGGTCCAATCATCGAGCGTCTAGGAAAACCAAAAAATCGTTCATGTGGTGTCACGTTAGTAGCTGTACAAAGCAGCGATCGCACGCTATGTAGCGCATCATTCAACACCATTTCCCACGCAGATTCCGGCAGCCGCTCCGTAGCAAGAATCAATTTGATGGTTCTCCAAATCGTTTGGTTGACGCGTTCACACTGAGAATTACCCGTAGGATGATACGGAGTAGACCTGCTAGTAGCGACACCACGTTTGGTTAAAAATGTAATCAAATCTCTGGAGATAAAGGAGCTTCCTCTATCGCTATGGATATATTCGGGAACTCCTACGAGCGAAAACAGCGTCTTCAAGCTGCGCATCACGGTGGGAGTTGACATATCACGACATGGAAACACAAAGGGAAATCGACTGTATTCATCCACAATAATCAATAAAAACCTGTTTCTCCCAGCCACGGGGCCTTTGAAGTCCATACTGATGCGTTCCCATGGGCGAGTGGCTCTGACAAGCTTATGATGCTCGTTGTTGTTGAAAAACCGAGGCTTCAATTCGGAGCATTGTCTACAGTTACCGCAAACCTTTTTGACGTCTTCCATTGAATAGGGTAGGTTTTTAGATTTAACAAAATGACTCAACCTACGGATGCCCGGATGTCCCAAAATGTTGTGAAGTTCGCGTAAATCAGTGGACAAAGCCGTTAGACTGCAAATCCGAGAGATAGTGTCAGGCGCAATATTTTCTACACCTGGTCTGTGAACAATCTCGTATTCGAAAACACTAAGTTCCAGCTTCCACAGTGTCAATTTAGTATTTTTTATTTTACTGCGATGCTTTTTCTGAAAAATGAACGACAGGGCCTTTTGGTCAGTTATCAATCGGAATTTACGACCATGTAAGAGATACCCCCACTTTCTTATAGCATGCATGATTGCGGCTGCTTCTTTTTCGACAGCAGGATAATTTAGTTCACTTTTAGAAAATGTTCGCGATGCAAATGCCACAGGTCTACCTCGTTGACTGAGAATAGCAGCAATAGCGTTGTTAGACGCATCACATTCAATTTCAAACGGTTCAGATTCGTCAATATAACAAAGGGATGATTTTATCAAGTCTTCCTTCAGAACATTGAATGAGGTCAGGGCAGGCCCACTCAGTGGAAAAACCGAATTGCTAAGCATTGGTTTGATTTTATCAGAAAAGCTTGGAATCCACTTTGAATAATATGCGAACATACCCAAGATCCTTTTCATCTCTTTATCCGATTTAGGGGGTGGCAACTCAATCAACGGTTTCAAATGATCTGGGTCGGGTTTAATGGATCCGTGCGACACCAGATGGCCCAATAGACGCAATTCACTCACGGTATAGACGGATTTGTTCTCGTTCAACGTTAGACGACAATCGGATGCGGCTTTGAGAAAAGCTCGAAGTCTCTCGTCGTGTTCAGCGGCATCTTTACCGAATATAGTGATGTTGTCCAAGTAAGCCAGAGTCCCTTTCAAACTGTAGTCGTCGATGAACGAATCGATAAAACGTTGGAAAGCAGCCACTCCATTGGTGATGCCGAAAGGCAACCTGCAAAACTGATAAAGGGAGCCGCAAGCTTCAAAGGCGGTAAACGGCTTGTCAGATGAAGATAACGGGACTTGGTGATAAGCCGACTTCAGATCAATAGTCGAATATACTTTACCCTTCGACACTTCATTTACGATAGTTTCAATTTTTGGCAAGGGGTACGCATCAAGCGGAGTATACCTGTTTACGGTTTGCGAATAATCAATTACAAGTCTTCTCTTGTGCCTGGAATCCTTCGTAACTAATACTTGAGCACGCCAAGGAGAACGAGAAGGCTCAATTATTCCCTCTTCGAGTAAGCGATTAACTTCGTCCTTGATGAACGATTGATCTTCGCGACTATAATTTCTTGACGGAGTGGCGATAGGCTTGCAATTGGAATCTAGGAACCGAAATAGCTGAAGAGGTTCTGCCTTAGCAGGGGACAAAGCGCACGATCGACTTTGTATTGTCAGCGGTTCTTCGTTTCCGTCAAACTCGAAGATGACTTTCTTGTGCTTCTTCATGAAATCATGACCAAGAATTACATCAGCGCACAAATCTTTAACCACCCCGAATGTGATACCCACATAGTTTCGAGATAGCATTTCGAAAGAAACAGTAAAGGTGCCGGATACTTCGGCTGTCGCTGTCTTGGACGCGAGTGATATGGTGGTGGGCTGACCTCGTGGCAAGAATCCTAGTTTAGTAGCTAGCAACTCGTCCATATAATTTTCGAAGGAGCCAGAGTCTAAAAGAACGCCTACAAGTAATTGATGGATTTTAGCTGTGCATGACGCACGCCAGAGACAATTTGGAACTCCGGCTAGAAGCATGCTGGCGGTCGCTCGGATGTCATATGAACGAGGGGATCGACATACCTTTGCAAAATGCTGAGAC
>ATSW01011871.1:0-14234 GCA_000444245.1 Botryllus schlosseri
GACTCGAGTCTGACTCGAGTCGAGTCATGACTCGAGTCATTACAACCCTGGGCTTTATACATAATTAATAATCCTCATTTTAGCATTTATACACATAAATTGACTATAACTATTCATAGAAACAAACAACTATCGTCTATCATATTTCCGTGGCATATATTCAGAGGACAATCAGAGCCGCAAGAAGTGTACCTTGGAGCCGCGGTTCGGAATCACTGGTCTAAGTGGTTAGGGATGGTACTCGCAAGGCTGTGACCAAGTCACAAGTTTCCTTGTCACTGGTCCATTCGAGGTTTATAGTTTTGAGCCAAGTCGAGTCATTTTGAATTCACCACCGACTCAAGTCCAAGTCAGTTAGCAACGGATCGAGTTCGAGTCATAGTCTTATGACTCGAGTCCGAGCCCAAGTCATAGCGTTTACTGTCCAGTATCAGTCAAGTCAGGTTCAACTCACTTCTGTGAAACTCTTGGGTATTATCGAAGGCCTCGTATTCGTAATATACTCATTTTACTTACTCCAAACATGTTTATTCAAACAGATATCATAGCATTTCTGGGCCTATATCTCAATTATATGTCCAGATATGTGAGACTCGAATTGGTCATCTAGAATGTGTCAAGTAATGCACAATGAGTCCAGCACAAGTCGAGTTAATACACAAATGGACTCGAGTCTAGTCATTTTCCATTTTTATGACTTGGGTCAACGAAAAATTGCGACACGAGTCATTGCAAGCCTGCCGCAAGGTACCGTGTTTTTGAATGTGCTACAAATGTTTCTCGATATTTATATTCAGGCCACAGCGGAAGTGGTTGAAGAATTCATGTCAATACGAAAAATGCCGTGCTCCAACAAGTATCCGCCACCCGCCCCTGGTGCTTCGGGCAAGAATAAGAAGATAGAATAGAAAGTAGACGGCGTTGATGACGTCGCGAAAAATGTCGAAGAGAAATTGCATTGCGACAAAGTCGATTCATAGAATTGCGTTCTGAATATTTTTGGTGAAAATGGTGGGACTTTGACGGGATAAGTCTGCCTTGTTGAGAAAAAAATTAATTTATCATGCTAGTTATTTATCGTGTCATCATGCTATGCACTGTTGCATGACTTGTTTCGATATTCTTGGGTCATGAAGCGGTATGTTTGTCAAGGATTGAATCTCGACTTGAGCTGTCCAGGTCAAGAATTGTTTTCAGTCAACCGAACCGATAACTTGAAAGAAAAACTTTATTTCGGGAGTCGAGCCAGAAAGTTGACCTTTTTTCGAGTCAACCGCCCACGAATTACGAAAAATTTACCATTTTTCAGGATTTTCCTCTGGTGTTGCAAGTCTGAAAATTTTGGAAAACTGTCATCTTCAGATTTTCAGAATATTGTAACCCTAGTTTCTGGGCCTATTTATGTTTGATCGTTCCTAATATACAAGTCTCGAATAAGTCATATAGTATGTTTCGAGGCTTTCACAATGACTCGAGTACCGCTAAGTGCACTGCATCAAATTTTTGCATAGTTTCATTTTCAAGCAATCTATTCAATAAAAATAATTACAAATAATATGCCGCGTCTCTGAAGTTCTATATTGCTTGAGAAAGAAGCCTCGCCGTCGCAGCGTTTGTCCGTCGAGTGCGAGATTTTTTGTGGCCAGCGAGATAATTGCCGGAAATAGCTTTAATATCAAATAATAAATATTCCATGTAATTTATTACGTTTATATACATCGTCTGCTATCGGCGCGGGTAAGCATGTTATTTATTGTGAATTTGCAAAGCCAGCTAAAAATTTGATTAACTTGACGGCAAAATTTAGGTTGTTGATGACTTAAGCATCAGTTCCGACACCATAATTCAATACCCAGCACAGCTCTACAAAACATGTCTCAGTTAGAAGTCTTGTCTAACCCAGCCCTATTGCCCGCCGTTGCTGAATTCGTTCTATCAACTGGTAGATACATCTGAGTGCCTTTTTCGTGGTGAGTGTCATTTTCCTGAATATTTCTGACTACATTTGCGTCCGTGGCACGTAAGACCTTATCAGGTGATGAGTGCTACTGAAAACTTTTAATATTAATAATATTATCCAACACAGCTCTACAAAATATGTCTGACCAACGCGATTTCAAATTATCGTGAATGAAATTGCTTTGCGTGTCGCTTATGTTTTGGCACCGCATTTTATCAGCGGTATGTTGACCAAAAATTTACGTCTTCATGTGCCCCGACGCAGAAGGGGTTGGCTGCGAAAGGAATGAGTCTCATAGGGCTGAACTCGCTCGTTGCTCACCCCTAGACTAGTTCATCCCAACAGCCTGCATGCGTATACTGTTGCAAGCACTGAACAACATTTGGTCTGATAGAGAGTGTCCCCCATCATGGAAGCACTCCTTAGTGGCCCCGATACTCAAAAGGGGTATAATAGCGACCGAAGCAGCCTCGTGTAGACCTATCTCACTTACAAGCGATCTGTGTAAAATTATGGAACTCCTGATCTGCATCCTGATCTCCATAATTTGATATTCGCGGCGTTGTTCGTTATGTTGGTTGAACTCCTTCCTTAAACATCGGTCATTTCACGTTAGAATTTTAGATGAGTTGTCTGACACTTTCCATACGTAAAATGGTACTTCGCAAGGAAGTATTTTAAGCCCAGTTTTGTTTGCAATTATGATGAATGACTTTCCCGTAGAGGCCACTTGTCATATCAACCTATACGCAGACGACGTATGTATCTATGATTAAAACATGAATGCGTTGGACCTACAGCAAAATATTCAGCACTCCTTGAATAAGGTTGTTAATTGGTGTAAAGAGTGGGGATTGAAAATCATTGTGCTAAGCAAATCGGCTGCAATGCTATTCACGAGACGGCGCAAGCCGGCAAATTGAGCTATTTCTCGATGGGTCGCGGATCCCTATCGAAAGAGAATTTCGGTATCTTGGCGTCATGTTTGATTCTCGACTTACCTGCCGGCAACACTCCCGCCAAGTAGCTGGAAAATGTATTAAGCGCCTGAATATCCTACGATGTCTGCGAGGCACATCCTGCGATGCGTCTACTTCATGCATGATATTACTTTTATAGAGCTATTATCCGCTCCATAATGGAATATGGATTCGAGGCATATTTTATAGCACCGAAGTATGTCAGTCAGACCATACAGAAGATACAAAACTCTGCTCTAAGGCTCTGTATTGGGGAAATGATGAGTACCCCAGCGATCGCGCAACAGACTTTCTGTAACGAATTACCGATACATCTTCGAAACTTGCAAGCATGCGCCACATACCGGTGCACAGTGTTATGCCAACCCAGACATCATTGCTTATCGGTAACACAACACTACTGGCACATTTTTCCACACTCGGAAAATTTCAAGACATCAATATGATAACTAATATAATTATACACCTGCTCAGAAACACCAAAATCACACGAAATGAGCTTTCTTCTGTACCCCCATGGATTCCTTTAGAAATTTCAGTTGACCTAAGTCTTGGATCTAGGACCTTAAACATCGAACACCCCCATGCGATCAGAATCGAGTGCGAGGATTATATGTCTACCATCTACAACAGAGGTCTCTTCCTGGATTGTGATGGCGCAGCGGGCCGCAGCACCAATAATAGCGGTATTTAATGTATTTGTGAATAGGCGCTGTTTAACGGGACCTTGTATAGACTGGCATTTCATGCACATCGTGACAATATGATTTACTATTGTGAATTCCCGCCTAGCACGAAAGCACTACATTTTTAAATATATGAATAAAACTGTTGTTGTACTAGGCATAGTGTGTAAAAATAATTAGGTATAGACACCGTGTGATCGTATAAATGCATCACGACATCGTAAAATCTGTCGCGTTATAATTTTGCAGCTGCAGAACATTTGACGTGCCACAATATTAGGTAGAATTGTAGGCCTCGGTAGAATATTTTAGAATTGAACAAAGATTGATTTGACATCAGAGCATAGAAGCCGCATAGCCGAATCTGGGTTTCCGGCATACTCCCGATATCTAGGCTATTAATCATGTCATTACCAAAGTCAAATTAAATCAGCACTAGATTTACCTTCGAATATTGGAACAGGACCTAGGAATACAAATGTCCAATCGCCGAAAAATCCATTGCTGTTAGAGCTGTGGAGCGTATACCACTACCTCACTCGCCACCATTGATTGGCGATCATATTATGGATAAAGAGACCCAAGATGACGCAGGATGTAACTAACTATACAGCAGGGGCACCCGAATCCCAATGGTTGCCATACCCGTCTGCTTAGCTAGCTACATACGCTACGCAACGCATGCTATACAACCTTCTAACACATTTCTATTACCCATTACAATCTGATAGTTTGTTACGTCCGTGGTTGTTGCCAAGTCACGGCGTTCCCAGTCACAAGTCCTTATATTTGATTGTAACGTTTGACCGGACTCAACTCAAGTCATTTTAATTTTATCACTTATTCAGTCCGAGTTCGAATAGACTAATTCTACTTAAGGTCATGACTAAGCCCAAATCACAATTTTTAATCCCAAATCATCAGCAGGTCAAGTTGAAGTTGAAGTCATCATGAACAGGTAATGTGACGTAATGGCTGGTCTCACACGGTAGGCTAACGTTTGAAAGTGATGTGATAGTGACGTTTAATCAGTAGTTTCCGGTTTTTGGAGTGGTTTCAGAGCGAATTTCAAGTTCTCAAAACGAAAAAAAAATATGTGGCGGTNAAATATTGTCGAATACTTCAAAATCCAAAATGCCGANGCAGCCCGCACAAAATGAACTCGCGGGNCGCGTGTTNGAGACNTCTGTTCTACCGCATGCTATATTTTANAAGTGATCGGATAGTGAAGTTTGTTAGGATTTCAGTGATTTTTACAAGAGTTTTAGCGTGAACTTTAGATTCTTATATGTAAAATATACATATGGGACTTGAATTTATTGCTGAATTGTTGAAATTCCTAAATGCCGTTGCGGCCCGCACAAAAAGCTCTCGCGGGCCGCGTATTTGAGGCCNCTGCCCTACGGCTACATGTTCTAAATGTGACTTTGGCAACGTTGGTTGGCTATAATTTCACAGCGATCACCACTAGACCATCGCNCAGACTTGACATACACTGTTGAAAAAATACCTGTAAATTTACTGCTCCAATAGCAGTCAACAGTTTTACTGTCACTTGCATAGGTAAATACTGCTTCAGAAAGTCAANGAAATTACGCCGTTATAGCAGCAAGATTTATTACTGATTTGCAAGTAAATTTACTGCCTTTTGAAACACTAATACTGCTTCCTCAATGTCAATGAAATTACGGCTAATAGCAGTAGGATTAATACTGTTTGCTAGTAAATTTACTGCCTTTTGTAAAGCTAAATATGGCNCTATGACTCACTACTTCAAATACTCTCNAACATTTTCGAGCTGCCACCCCCCTGGACAGCCAATGNAGTGCCTGCGCCCCCAGATACTCCCCTCACCAAGCCTAAATCATAAAACGAAATTAGTTCTGCATTTGCTACAGCTAATAACGTGACGGATGAAGCTGGTGCATTATTATCATCATCATCATCGTCATATTAGACGTAAGTTTAGATGGTAAAAATATCCTTCCAAAATTTACAGTGTCCACGTCCGCCCCGTCCAGTGTCGGAAGAAGAATATCGTTCTCAATGCAACAAGCTTGTTGACTGACGCGCATATTTTTCCACACGTCGTGGAAATTGTTCTCGCTAAGAGACCATACATCTGATTATGAAGTTTTTATTGCAATGCACACCCCTAGATCTTGAATGGATTTTCTACATGACGAACAAAACCACTTGCGTAGTAATCGGCAATCAATTAATAATCAACTACAACAACTGAATCATGATGGTGCATTTACACCTTTGTCAGGTTTCATCATTACTATGAATGGACATATTCTACTCATAATTTTGGGAAAATATGACCGTCAAGTAGAAGCGATATCGTTTCTTGCACCCATAACGCCGAGTCGAAGGCCACGGTCGCAGCACTGTGACTAATCCACGATCGTTTGAAACAGAAAATAAAATCCCGCACGACAATTTCTCTTATAAATCGATCACAACTCGCATTGAGCAAGAACTGCTCTAATACTTCGTAGTTCTCAAAGCACGCAAAAAACACGGCTTACAGGGCTGCCAATATTGATTTGTTGGTCTGAGGAACAATATTGTGAAATACCGAAGGAATTTTCCAGTTCATTGAGTAAATAGAGGGACGACCCTAACTTGTCTTCACTGAATCGATTCTGCATTTGTACTGTGAATTCATTGCTTTATTTAGCAATCATTTAAAATCGAATGCCTTCCTAAACCTACACCGTCACAATTTGCACTCAGCGCAATTTGCCCCCCAATCGCCCATTTAATGACCAGTACCCCTTTCACGTTGGCAAACCCCCCAGTGGGCGCTGGCGCCCACTTTTGGAACCATACTCTTGGCATTCGCGGTAGTTCGTTAATTTGGTTTAACTCCTTTCCTAAAGATCGGTTATTTCAAGTTAGAATTTTAGATCTGTTGTCTGACACTGTCCATATGCAACATGGTACATCACAGGAAAGTATTTTAAACCCAGTTCTGTTTGCAATTATGATGAATGACTTTCCCGTAGAGGCCACTTGTCATATCAACCTATACGTAGACGACGTATGTATTTATGATTGTAACTTGAATACGTTGGACGTACAGCAAAATATCAAGCACTTTTTGAATAATATTGCTAATTGGTGTAAAAAGCGGGAATTGAAAATAAATGTGCTGTGCAAATCGGCTGCCATGCTATTCACGAGACGGTGCAAGCTGGCAAATTTTTGGCTATTTCTCAATGGTTTGCGAATCCCTTTCAAAAGACAATTTCGGTATCTTGACGTCATGCTTGATTCTCAACGTACCTGCCGGCAACACTCCCGCCAAGTAGCTGGGAAATGTAGTAAGCGCCTGAATATCATATGATGTCTGCGATGCACAATACTCCTGGCACGAAATTTTTTCAGACTCGGAAAATTTCAAGACAATAAATATGATATCTAATATGGAACCGCTCTGTACCACCATGGATTTCTTTGGAAATTTCAGTTGACCAAAGTCTTGGATAGAGGACCTTAAACATCGAACACCCCGATGCGATCAGAATTGTATGCGAGGAGTATATGTCTACCCGCTACAATCATCATTTGGCTATATATACTGACGGTTCAAAACCTGACCAAGGATGCGGTGCCATCTACTACATTCAAATACACAGTGTTTCTTTCAATCTTTCGTTAAGTAGTTTCAAAATGTGTACTCTGCGGAGCTTACCGCCATCATGTAAAGCCTATTGTGGGCATGCAGCAACTGTCTATCAAATTCAAGTATTGCTGTTAGTACAGACAGTCAAAGTGCGGCCATAGCAATCGAATAAAGACTCAACGAAGACAACGTGGTGATTGGAGACATGATTCAATGTATTTCTCGTCGAGCGGCAGCCACATATCATCTATCTGGATCCCGTCTCACAGAGGAATGGAAACAACGAAGTGGCGGATAGGCTTGCAAAAGCTGCAGCGAACATCTTCAACGATGGGATGGAGGAGATTTCGCTGACGCTTAGTGAATGCAAATCCATGATATCAGACTTCTGTCACGCAAAACGGCAAAATGAGATACGGGATCAGGAATCGAGCTCCAGATCACCCGGTGAATTCGGTCGGTGCAACTTCCTCGCTACATGAACTGACCCAGCGTGAAAACTCCATCCTGATTCGGTTTCAAACAGATCATTTTCGACTAAATGCACACCTGCACCGAATTGGCCAGCATGATAGTGGCCTCTGTGAACGATGCCATGTGCCCGAAACGTTAGAACATTTCTAATTTACATGCACGCGTTACCAATCCCAAAGAGGTAGATGTAATCTACAACAACTTCCAACGGACCTTCATGTACTACTGAGCAATCCTATAATGTGATTTTTACTGAAAGGGGAATATAACCCCTATTAACCCCCACTCAGACTGGTGCACAAAGCCCTAGTCTAGTTGCTAAGCGCCATAATACCCCATACCCACCCACCCACAGCTGTACCACTAATGAATTTTTTGGCGGGTGCGCATCTATGTTCCAGGTGTTCTTAACCAGGGTCCGTAGATTCCATCGGGGTACGAAACACCAACAGCGTGTACAAGATGCATTGTGGAATAAGGCCTATGTGGTGTGGAACATTTTCTTGGCCAATTTATTCAACTACGCGCGATTTTATGCGAAAAGGCTTTCTGATTTTAATATAGGTAATATCAGAAATTGTGTTGATAATGGACATGAAAATGGAATCCTGTTGAAAGCACAAGCGGTACGTAAGGTCGCTCAAAAGGTTAAGAAGCAATGATTTTACTACGGCTCAATAATTATTATATTCAAGTTGTTTTTGATTTGCTCCAATAATAACTGTGGTCAACGAAATGAAAAAAAAATTGGCAGAATATCTAGGAGCCGTTTTTGGAGTTTTCAGGGTTGATGATTACGAATATCACATTAGTTTTTCCAGATTGGCTCTAGAAAAGAATATATTTATACCCCTGAAAAAGCTTAACATCGCTGTATTTGCTCTTGAATATTTCACTTGGTAGTGAATAAAACTTAGATTTTTCTGCTTCTATACTGCGCATAAATAGATAATTGTACTTTTGCACAAGCCTAAAAATTGTACTTTTGCACAATGGAAATGTATTTTTCCCTGTACCAATTGGTCATTCTACCATAGTGAAAGAGAAGTATAAAGCTATCAAGTTGGCCCTGAAAAGCTTAACAAAAATACTCATGTGTGTCCTATCTCTTTTCAATTGTAAATAGATAATTTTTTGTAAAGTCAACCACGTAGGTATACCTAGTATCCATGTCAATCGAGAATATTAATCTGGAATCTTTGATGGATCTCAGATTAGAATACGGACTAAGGATTACAACTTCACATTAAGAAAGGTGCTCACTGCATGGTATCCCTTCTAGGATGCAGTAAAAACAACTTTTAGAAATATCACAAAGCACCCAACTACAAACAGTTGGTCCGAGAATTGGTGTCTGGATATGGAAACCTTGGAGCAAGCACTGAGCATTAAATTTAACTCCCTGTTCAGTCATCTTGATATATTTCCTGATAATATTGTTGATTGGAGGGAATAGAAAGTGGAAGGGTTCCACCAATACATCGGAATAACAAAAAAAAAAGATATCAGTGGAGATGCAACGAATATATTATGGCAGACTATTGCTGGAACCATTCGAAAAACTGCACTAAATTGCTTACAACCGAAAACAATACAATAATCAATTTTGCTTCAAGAAAAGCTAATAATATTATACTTCAACTGATTATTTTAAATTTAAAATAAATGGTGGACATAAAATTGATTCAATTAATGCAACGCTATTTGAGTATTTAGGTAAATACTTATATACAAGATAGAAGTTTATTTATGTACATGGTATCTGTGAAAGTCTCTAATTATGATACATCTTATACCCCGAATTTAATTCTGTTGATGCATTTTGATTTGAAACGGTCTTTAGCGTGTCAAAATAACAAGTAGTTTTAATTTCTGAACTTCATAGTACGACCGAGTCGATTTTTATGTAGCCCATACAACGAAAATATGAAATTTTAGTCAGAAGAGCCCCGTGGATTATCTCAAAAAATGAAGCCAATTTTAAAAATCTGAATCATATTCGGAATCAGGGCTGATTGAATTTGACATTGGCAATGACAGCATAACAATAGCAATAACAATAACAATAGCCTACTTATCACAACTATATCAAAACCAGGATTAGGCTACACCGCTCAAATGCTCCGATATCTGATCAATCTTCAGTAGATTTTAAAATATTTACATAAAATCGTGGCACGTCCAAGGTCTTATAGCTGCAATAATAGAACCCGACAGTTTTACGATGTCATGATGCGTCGTCTCGCATTATGTCTATATAACTCATTATTTTAAGTTATTGTGCCAGGCACAAAAACAATTTAATCAAAATATTGGAAAATTTAATTTATGACCGTGTCGAACGTGAAATAGTAAATTACATTCAATGATGTTTGTGCAATGCCTGTCTGGAAGGTCCCGTCAAACAAGGCCTACTTGGAAATTATACATCAAATATCCCTATTATTGATCGTGCGGTCCGCGGCGTCATCAAAAACTAGGAAATTGGCCCGCGAGCACACATCAGTTTAAGACCGCTGGTTTAGACTAATAAGAATCGTGACTGAAAACAGATGGGGAATCACTAGAATAAAGTTTACCGAAAACCCTGAGATTGAGTACTACGCCCAAGCGTGTATAATCTCAGATACCAACAAGCTCGCCGGCGGCGTTATAGTGATGATTTAAGTACCCCTACATTCGCCATGCAGGCTCTATTCAGTTGTACTGCGAGTTGGAAATAAGTCGTAAAATGTGGAGAGTTCGGAAATCGAAACCGCGAACTGTCCGCCCCCGAAATCGCGTTTTATAATAATTAACTATTAGAATAATCAATTATTTATTAGTGATGATGTCGCTACCCAATCGCTATCAGAGCTCTCAAGAACATAGATAGTCTTAAATGCACTTGAAATCATGCGTAGTTGATCGCATCGCACGAAATGTAAGTAGAATTTTAATATATCGGCATAAAACCACGCATAGTTCAACGTTGATGAGTTCATTGTTGTAGTGTTCTAGTGAACATTTGATATCTTTGTTCGTCATTGCGTCGATTCGCTTGCTGAGATCCTCCAGATCGGTTGATGTTCGAGCTACCCCGCTTTACAGCCATCCGACCCTGCGTTCCGAGGTCTTGCGTTCGATCTGACCGTTTTGTTGGATGTAGCGATCACTGGCTTGTAGTATATACGATACGAGCGGAAGGTCGGGATAAGGAACAACTACACTGGGCGAATAGATGATGAATTCTTCAGCCAGATTCAGAGGTTGATAATGCTCGATCCCGTCGCGGAAATACGTAACGACCAAACCTCCTTCATGCTTCAGAGTGGCTCGATATTCCCGAATCGCCCCGCTTGTGAAATGTACAAAGAGTTGATCCGAAATCAATTCTGCCCCATTCGAAACCTCGAAGCGAACATACTCTTACATAAACTTCATACATTTAAATGTTATTTCCTGAAATCAAGGTATTATCGGTCTCGCAATTTAAGAGAGATAGTCTCAAAAACAGCTAAGTACGCCTAGTCTGCGCGACAGTCAAGTGGTGATCGACGTGAAATTATACCCAAGCAAGCAGGATCAATTCTAACCAAGGTCAATTTTGATGATAATGTGGCATTGGGCGTTATATAGGTGTGGCAGATGATGTGGCAATTGGCGTCAAATAGGTGTGCAGATGATGTGGCAATGCGCGTCATAAACGTCTGGTAGATGATGTGGCTTTGGGCGTAATATAGGTCACTTTTACTGATGATGTGGCACTGGGGATTAAATAGGTGTGACCGATGATGTGGCATTGGGCGTCATATATGTGTGTCAATTAGTACGACGTGGTGCCATTTGATTGTCCTGCACCAAAATTATTTACCCTCACTACTCTGGACCCGAAGCGAATCGAATCACACAGGTGCTCGATTTTGCCTAGCCCTACTGATGACCTGCCAGTACAGGTTGATATGAATAGCATTTTGAGATTTTGATGAGGAATATGCCTTTTCATGATTTGAGAAATGGTGGACAAGAAGGTTACACAAGGAAAATTAACGCACAAATCCGTGTATGGGCTAATAACTATGAACAGAAAAAGGCTCTTTGCTTATCATTCGGCGGAATGTTCGCTAGACTGACTTTTTTCTCAAATCGTACTGGCTACTTGATAAAATTGTCAGGTTACCTAATTTAAGCCTACACGCCAAATTTGGTTCAATTCCAACCAGTAGCCGCATTGCTACAGGAGAACACAATTCCTATTTGTTATATAAAAATAAATAGCAAAAAATTTGAAAATTTTCTGATCACTCCATGAAAGTGTTAGGTTACCTATTAAAACGATGGTCACCAAATTTGGTTCAATTTCAAACAGTGGAAGTTGAGTTATTGCCGTCGAAAAATTTGGATTTGAATAAAATAGTATATACGGTGGGCACCCCTATAATAAATAATTAAAGAATTGGTCACCGTAAATACTATTTTATTCATAATCCAAATTTTTCGACGGTAATAACTCCGCTGCCACTGGTTGAAATTGAACCAAATTTGGTTAACATCGTTTCTATAGACAACCTAACACTTTCATGGGATGAACAATTTGTTTGTTATTTATTTTTATATAATAAATAGAAACATTCTTCTCCTGTAGCAATGCAGCTACTGGTTGGAATTCAGAGCTGGTCAGTAACGAAGTACTTCTACTTTTTTGAAGTGCTCGAGTAGTTTTTTCTACTTCTTGTACTTACTCAAGTAGAACTAATTTTTGCTACTTTGACTTCAACTTCATAATATGTTGTGATCTACTTACTTACTTTTCGCTATTTTCAGTTTGTCAAGTAGAAGTAGTTTATTCCTCCAATCAGGAAGATAGCCTGAGGAATTTCGGGGCTGTTTTCACGGAGTATCAACATTTAATTTTCAGAAAAGTTGAGTAAAGCCCAGAATTTCCGTAGCGCTTCGCGCACAGTGGATATGGAGTGACCAAAATGATTTCACGAAATTATCGGTAAATATAATTTAGGTAGCCGGTTGCGTGGATCCGCTCACACCGTATTGTCACCCATATGAAATATTTCTTCACAGTATATATGGCCCATCATAGCGTTTGAAACTGATGTTTCGCAATCTAGCATTTACTCATTATATCGTAGTCTAGCAGTCCATAGCGTATCATAATCTGAAACAGTGGGCTCTGACTGTTTTAGCTTTAGACCTGCTTTAGCATGCAACCTTTGAAACTTTCTGGACTAAAGACATCAAATACATTCTTCGCTTTTAGAAGTACTATTTATATTTCATTTTCAATTCCCAGTATCATATACTTTGAGTTCTAAATAGGATCAGTTCTTTTGTCTGGAGAGCATACATGTTTACGTATAGAAGGAAGTGACTTTAATTTCCGGAAATGAAGCTACAAAATATGGGATTTTTACGATCCACCATATTTTTAAATAATGTTTACTGATCGGGCAAAGTGTTTACACCAGGGGTCACCAACACGGGGTTCGCGGGCCGCATGCGGCTCCCAAGGTCATATTTTGCGGCCCGCGACTTGATTTGAGATTTCGGAAGAATGCTAAGAAAAGCATTTTGAATTGCTGAAATTGATAACAGTTTCAACATATTGTTGTTGTAGCTAAAAAGTTAACTATTCTCATTTGTCCAACATCACTATTCCTCACTAACTAAAACGGCCTTGGCGATGGCAACAGCATTCCGTCGAAGAAGAACAGCTGATATGAATGGGCATTGGGCATGGGTACATTGCCTGAACGTGCAATGGCCCAAACACTGCCAAGACCGATGGGTGCTTAGAAAACGGCTTATGGCTTCGCCATAAAATCAAGCTTTACGTACATGGAGATAATCTTTTAACTCCTTTCACTAGCCCCAATATCGAATCCTTGGTCGCTATAAAGCGTCGCCTGGTATCGTGTACAGCTCATAGTTCAGAATAGAAGGAAATTATTAATCATGATTTTTGCTGTATTTTTATTCCTTTGATAAAATATTACTGCTTTTGTCGTAACTATGCCCAGTGCCCATCGCCTATGTTAGATAGTAGAGCGTTGTACTGACATGAGGTTTTAAAACGTCGTTGATCTGCTGTATGGGCTATTTTAATCGATATCGAATTCATGCGGCCCGCGGCCGCTACGAAATTTGAAAAGTGGCCTGCGACCCGTTTTGAGGTAGCGAACCCTGGTTTACACCGTATCCGATACAACTTCTCCGTATTGCTATTCGACTAAACTACGGGCCTTATAATATGGTGGAGGGGGCCATACCACGATATTTTCTAAAACGTGCTGTTCGAGTAAATAGAGGATTAGTATCGCATTTCCATATCAATACTATCATTTTTATCCCATGATGCGGACGAACGCTTATGCTGTTGAAAATTGGATACCTCTTGGTATGCATCAATATGAGTCAAGCTCTGCACCTTTCGCATAGCCCAATTTGCGACTTTTGACAATCCATGCGAACGAATTACGATCGTTTTCACAACTACTTACTTACTT
>ATSW01011875.1:0-17261 GCA_000444245.1 Botryllus schlosseri
TGTTCTATCTATCACCCTTATCATCCGTGTAATAACAATGCCATACCTTTTTGAGCATGTTATTAAACCGAACATCTATCTTATATTGAGGACTTGAGGCTCATGTCTGATCCTTGATCCTACTGCTTGAATTAACTATCCGTACGTACGATACATCAGGAAAGCGATTGTCGTCTATTGAGCTACGAGTCCATAACTAAACAGGATGCAATGATGTGCCAGCAACCGGGAGTTTGATGTGCTTCTATATCGCTATATCGCACACGTACATCTGAAGGAAAATCTTCATTTAGTGTCTGCTGTCCCGCATGTCGTTCTCGCCACAAACTCCCACGTAGTGGCGTCGAAGGCCTGCCATCAAATCTGACGATTGTGAACTTGCTCGATATTCCGACTCAACAGAGACCGCATCGACAATGCAAGGTTTGAAACGTCATTTTACTGAATGTGTTTCCGATGATTTTCAGAACGCATAGTTTTATTTCATTTGGCGTCGATGCATGACATCATAATAAGCTGTTTACATGCACTATACAGCTGTATACACTATCAGATTATGCCTTCTAAATCAGGAATGTAAAATGGAAAGTGGTGACGTGGACAACTGCAAGCACTGTGACGAGTCCCTGTGCCGAAGTTGCATTGGGAGCCATACACGCGGTTTGCAGCAGGACTTGCGCCACTCCCTCCCTCAGGTGGGACCCACCAATCCGCACCCATTCCAACCCTGCCTTTGTTTGCGCTACTTTCAGGTCAGGCGACTCGTTTCCGAAATGACAGAATCGGATTCTGATTTAGGAGAGAGAGCGAAGAAATTAGAAGAAAATGGCAGTAATGTGAAACGTGAAATATCGCTGGTCGGTCTCCCATGATCTCACGGATGTCCTTGTTTTCCGATTAATTTATCGATAAAACCTCTACAGTCGATAGAACGTTTCATCTCGGAGCTGCAGTCACGAAAGCAATTTTTGTTCGAGGAAGTAGACGCCTTGGTCGCCACAGAAACCGGGTTTGTGTGTTTCCGCAAGTATTGAGCTGCCGAAGGCACAAGACAGAAGACGATAAACTTAGAGTTTGTTTCTGTAGAGTTTGGCTAGTGGATCCATTTGGAATTCTTGTAATCAAATATAGTAGTCTCTCTATAGTGGAACCATTTGGAATCTTGTAATCAACTATAGTAATGGGCGTGTTTGCCTGATTCGATGTAGCTTACCAAGTGAGCGCTGCCACGCCCCATGATTGAGTTGATGTTGTTTGTGGTATTCATGGGTTCGTCGACTGCAATGGTCATATTTACACCAGGCCGATTTTTCTATATTTTTATTCTCAAGACACCGCAAACATGGATGAGATGGCGAGGACGAGCCTAGATAAACCTCCAACAATTAGGTATGAATTGTGGAGTCGACCTCGGTCGGACTCGAACCCGCAACTCATTGGTGTTGCAGCTGTAGATTATACCACTACGCTCTCGCCACACCCCATGATTGAGTATTGAGTATTGAGCTGCTGAAGGCATAAAAAAGAAGAAGACGGTTTGCTTCCGTAGAATTTCTCCAGTGGATCCATTTCGAATTCTTGTAATCAACTGTAGTAATTGGCGTGATTTGCCTGATTCACTGTAGCTTGTCACGTGAGCGATCATGGCGCTTCCAGCGCAGTGTCATTTAGTTCTGTATCTGACCTTACGTAGCAAGCGTCGTTCTTGTGGTGTCAGCTCTAGTCGGGATATTATATATATATAAGATTGACTTTACTGGACTTTTTCGTTGGAAAAATATCAAAAGTTTCATTCAGGTCATTGCGACGTGAGCGTGAACAGATTGAAGTAGAGATGGCGGCCTTGACGACTTATTGCCAGGTTGCAAGTGAGATATGTGAACGAACTCTTACGCTTGGGGGGTGAGTTTCCTATTCAATTTTATTAGTCGATATATTTTATGTACTTCATTCAACCACACCTCTACAAACTACCAATTTAGTTAGGAGACTATCAACTAACTACTGAATTTTTGAGTATTTTTAGTACAACTAGCGGATTTTGAAAAGTGATTAGTCCGAGTTTTAGTTCGAGTTGCGTAGTATTAAAGGTTGTTAAGTTCTAGTCCTAGTTCTAGTTTTAGTTGCGGGTTTTGACAAGTGAGTAGTTTTTTAGTAGTAGAATTTTGAAAATCCAATAGTTTTTATAAGTCTGACTTCAACTTCTTTTCAGCACGCAAGATATCCTGCAAGTCCAGAGCGAAATACTTGGTTTTGCGCAACAAGGTTGCGAACATCTCCAGAGTAACCGGATTACGTCGGACAAAGCTCGTCCAACGATAAAGGTGAGCGAATTCGTGGAAAATCCCACCTGTCACGCCACGCCAACAAAAACATGTTCAGTTGACGAATCGCACCGAAAACGCCGTAATTTCCGCAATCACCAATTTCGGCACCGTTTCCGCGCATGCACAGCCAACATGTTGGGGTGACTTGAACCAGGGATGGGCCGTAAGACCAACGGGAACTTCAGGTTTGCTCGGGACTCATTTTTTGCTCATTCTGAAAACAATCCCGTTCAGACCGCGCCGCATCGCGACCTCGAATGGAGCTTAATGCGACACCCCCCGTTCTAATCGGACATGAGGGGCCTTCTCGCATAACATCTGACCACGACATGGATTTCGAATCTAGCGTGATAGAAGCCTTGCGGCGATATCGAAACAAAAAACAAGTAAAAAAGTGAATAGTTTTGTATCGTTATATAGCGCGTTTATGCCCGTATAGTTGAATAATTCGAAGGCGATATCTTATGATATCTTCTATTACTTTTCATTCAGAGTGCAGGTGCATACCCCTTTATTTACATGTTCTAGGTCAAGGTTGGAGTGTGATTGAAGTTCTACTCCATTGCGCTTTGAGACCATCCAATCTTTTCATTGTATCATAATCTTGTCGTGTTCTGGAAAACATAAAATAATAATAAACTCAGTAACTCAACTGTTACGGTGAAAAGTTGAAATTAAACTTTTTCGCAGATATTTCGGGATTAAAGGCAGTGATGCAGGGCAGATGAATTCACCACGTGGCATTTCATCAACGGCCGCTGACGAAATCGTGGTCGCAGATCATGGTAACAATCGGATTCAGGTTCGTGGGCTTGTTTTTTATAACTCGCTTTTATAATCGTGCTTCATCATTTGTACCTCAAGATCTTCGACGCGAACGGATTTCTGAAGAGAGCCTTCGGGAGCAAAGGATCATCCGATGGTCAATTCAATTTTGTGACTGACGTGTGTGTGACGTCAAGGGAGTGGGTTGTCACCTCAGACTGTTTCAATCACCGAATTCAAATATTCGACCAACACGGGAGGTTCGTTCGGACGTTCGGCACCGTGGGATCAGGTGACTTTTGAGTGGCGTCACGGTCATCGATGAAAGTGACGTCGATTTTGGTTCAGGAGATGGACAGATGAGATTCCCTTGCGGAGTAGCAACGGACGACAGAGGGCTGATTTACGTTTGCGAAGCAAATAATCATAGAATTCAAGTTTTCTCGCCGAACGGACAGTTCGTACGGAAGTTCGGTTCGAAAGAGGACCCTTTGAATTCCCCACGATATCTGTCCGTGGCTTCAAGCGGCAGAGTAGGCGAGCTGTTAGTTCCGGCTGAACTCTTGTGACTTTTGACCTCTTCGCAGATCGTTGTGGGAGCCCTCCGCCGCAATCACGGAGTTCAGGTTTTCGACGAGTACGGCCGCCATCTTTTTCAGCTGGGAAGGGAAGGAACGAACGAGTCTCAGCTCCATAATCCGGGAGGTATCGCCACAGATCACCACGGCAACATTATCTTTTGCGACAGAATAAAAGGCCGGATTCAGGTTTTCACGAACGACGGAGTATTCGTGTCTTGCTTCGGGAGAAAGGGTTCTGAGCCGGGGCAGATGAACAATCCGCAAGGAGTTTGCCTTTTGTCAGACGGGGGCATCGCGGTCAGTGACAGTGGCAACCACAGAGTCCAAATCTTTTGAGTAACGACGGGAAGTGTTCAATTTTTATTTTTGTTCATTCTATATATTTACGTTTTCACATGATGGCCAATAACTATATGCAGTTGCCTAAATAAAAAAACACAAGTATGCTCTGTCCGATTGTGCATTGAAGCAAAAGCATTGCGAGTGGGCTATTTTAGATGATTTTAGTCGTAGGTACGAGACACATGATACAGCCTAGTATGCAAGTATAATGGCCAACCTAAACTCGACGAATGCCTAATTGGAAATCTCAGTCTCAGGTCACCAGATTCATACAGAGCAAGTCGAATAAAGGTATGCCCAAATGCAGGCTTGTAGTCACTAGTCACGCAGTCGGAAAAAGTAGTGCGGTTTGAATTGTTTTCAAATTTACTAAGGTAGCATCAATTTATTGTTGTATCTATGTATATGTATGTGTATAGGGGTAAGGGGTTGCTTCTGGTCAACTGTGGCCTTTTGCGCCATATCTGTTTATCTATGGAACTATACGTCTCTTGTGGACAATATAACAAAGTCTGTCAGTGATTGAACTGTGTAAGTACTTTTCAATAGCGAGCGAAACGTAAGTGGAATATTGTATCTATATGCGGATTGAACTAGAATCGGCCCGCGACGAGAGCTTCTACCCTGAAAGTGAAATTCTAATCTGAAAGTCACAAGGTATTGACAAATGTTATGCGTCACAAAATGAATCCAAGTGTGGCAACCTAAGAAAGATCGTCATGAAACTACTTGATCTGTTCGGTCAACATACATTTGCGAGCAAACATTTTCGAGCATGAACATTAACAAGACAAGTCTGCGTTCAAATGTTGAGCGTGTGTCACGTCGGGTCCCAGGTCATGTGCCTTTAATCTCCCTGGTGGTACCGATGATACTTTTGAGCAACGAATTTTGAACGTACATAAATATTTGCTGAAAAAACGGATATTAACGTATATATCCGCTCCAGGTAGAGTTTGGATCAAAGTGTTGAGCAAGAAAAAGACCTGCTGTTCTCGGCTGCACATTCGGGGGGCAAGAAGCATTTTGCAATGTTTGATCCATCTGTACCACATCTCCCCCTACGTGTAAGCGATTCCAACATCGTTTGAGTAGGAAAATCTTTCCCGTGGGTACTAAACAGCAATATAATAACAATTATCCCTTTCGGCACAATCCCGCTAGAACCTCGTGATTGGTCTTATCCATGTGGCCTGAACATGGTTAAAGGTGTACATTGTACAATCAGGCCAATGTGTCCAATATGTTCGAAGTAATCACCTTCATCAGCTCTAACGGTAAATCCGATCACAGGATGAAATTGATAGTAATGTATACAAGTTCCAACAACATTAACGAAATTCGTTAATATTTTTACGCTTGGATGAGCCACTTATTTGCAGCGTCCAATGAGTAGTTTTGCGTAAAATCGAGTACCTGAATGATTCGATTCTAAATCACGTATTACGCTTCGAGTCGAGTCGAGTAATCGAGTATCACTCATTATGACGTCACATCAGAATGTTCTATGTCAAAGTCAAATGTGTACCTTCTATGCTACCATAAAGAACGTAATGCCTGTAATTCGTCACATTAAAAGTACTTTGGTATTTTTCGACCATACCGACTTCATTGCACTTCTTGACAATGATGTAAGATGATCATGAGTTCAGAAATGTGTTATTTCCTTTGAAATATACCTGGTATGCTACAACACGGCCAATCAAGGTTTCAAGGCTTCCTCAGTGGAAAATAGTATCAAAACTATAATTCTCGTTAGTAAATTAACTTTCAGTTGCGAGGATCGAATAATTTCAGTACTCAAAAAGATCGTCTTTTGCTGCTCGATTCAAATCATTAAATTTAATACTCGATTCAGATTCGAGTACTCGAATCATTGTGCCCCGCCGTACCATCTCATTGACATCAACGGCTGTCACTATTCGTATTATCCATTCGGGTCGCAAAATACTATACTTGGCAAATGGACACCTTCGGCAGCAGAAGGTTTGCGCACTATGGAGGGCGGTATGAGTATGAGCAATTGAGCATATTAAAAGACTGTGGTAATTTTTATTGGTGAAATCAAGTTCATATATGTTAACGGAAACTCATTATAATAGTAATTTTAGAATACTTTTCTGTAGTTGAAATTCTCTGTAATTGTACTGACGTAACTCTAATTATTTAGTTTCAGCATTCCTTCAAGTGCTTCTCTTCGTGTTGGAAGACGAAATGGGATCGCATCAACGGAAACAACGGAAATTTTCCTTTGACAAATTGGGCTTAAATATCGACAGTCCGACGCGCATTGGGGGATATATATATATAATAAATACATCACGAATATATCGCAGCAAACAATACGTTCATATTGCCGAATCTATTCCACTCGAAGTCGAGGGAGACGAGTAACAAGACGTATAGGTCATATCGTCATCTCGAGTCAAATTTTATGCTTGACGATACAATAAATGTATGTCTGTCTGTCTGAACCTTTTCGACTGGTTCTCATCAGGACAGAACGCCAGAAGGAACATCGTCTCCATACCCTGGGAATATTTCATTTGTGCTGTGTTGTCATTGGGCTATTTTACTGCCGAGTTTGGGTCCGTTATAACCGTGCGTTGTTATCTGCAGTTCGCGACTCTGTGTACTTGTCATTATTATGTCACAACGACAAAATTCTTTCCATATTTCGAATTTGATTATCCGCATTTATCCCGATGAGAGTCAGTCGAAAAGGTTCGGGTCGAATAAATTTGACATAAGGAATATATTGTTTGCTGCTAAATTGAAGTTATATACTTCTAAAAGCCTATCAATAAATCGCGTTACATGTTCTTTTGAATGTAATTGTTTTAAAATGCCTTATCCAAAGCAGCTACACTTCAGTTATGCTTCGTGGTGGATATCTACCGTTAGGAGGAGTGTACGTACATGGAATCTATTCTATCTGTTGCGTAGTCCCTATACTATATGGCGATTGAGGCTTGCTTCAATGGATTCTACAGTTTATGGAAACATGCATCATAGATTTTGTTGTAAAGTCGCAATGCATATGTCGTTTCGCACTTCTCATGTTTGCAGCGACTCAGGACTCGCGACGTGTATGGTTGTATACATAGTGTGTACACTTACACGCACTCGACATTACCGAACAGTTCATTTTGTGGTTTTTGAATCGATAAAAGTTCCAATAAATGGCTGACTGACAGACTACCAGAATGTAACAAAGTTTCTCTCGTTGTACCATAATAAATTTCGACATTTTGTGCAAAAGTGTGTATAATGCAATTACTAATTACTTGTAGCGCGGCCCACTTCTAGGCTTTTATAAGACACCGCATGATGCGCGGATGAGATGCGGCCTAGATAAACCACCAACACTTGGTAAAAATTCTAGAGTCGAACCCGCAACCCATTGGTGTTCTAGCTGTGGATTATACCACTACGCTGTCTCGCCACATAAATATTTCCGCAGATCGCCGTTGATTTATTTATCATTCGTCGTAATGCAAATATTCGCGGGAATATTGAAGTCAATGCTATGGAAAATCGGTTTTATGTGCCTATATATTTTTCCACTTTACACATTACATCATGTTATGGCTGTGGTTATATTTCGATTTCCCACGCACGATGTGTTCACTCACTTGAATCGGGGAGTTTAATTCCCACTTTCAGTGCATAGATCTAGGCAAGCAATCCCTGTCATATTTGTATTGTGTATTACCACTATCTGGTATGATGAAGGAACCTGAAGACATCTGACGTTACTGAAATTACTGTACTGGGCGCAAATGACCTTATAGGCGATAAGCCCAAATGTTGTGTGCATAAAACAAACAAAACAAACCACTAATCTGCGGCAGTGTTCACCGTCGCACGTTTGTTGAGTTAGTTTGTGAAAAATGCGTCAAGTTGTCGGTCGGTATATGTATAGGCTTACACAAAAATCTTTATGCGAAATGTTGTCGTGCCAATTCACTTTTTGCCAGGTTGCAGAGCATTCTACCAGCTGACATTGGTAAAGTGAACCCCGTCGAATATTCGATTTTTGTCTAAATCGCGTCGCTATGGAAACGAATCGCTCGTAGAGTTAGCCTTTGCAAATATGTAATTAAGAGTCCTCCACCTGTTTCGCAAAGCTATAAATTTTGTTCATGTTATGATTCGATAGTGTAGAGCAGTGGTTTCCAAACAATGTGTCACTACAGCTTCTCAGGTTTGCCGCAAATATATTTGATATTTTGTAAAATAATTGTATCAGTACCATAAATATGGCAAGCAGACAAACATATGCGTCATATGCGTTAAATGTGCTCTAGCTACTTCAATATAGGTATACGTTGCTAGTGTGCCATAAGCTGAAAAAGTTTCAGATATACTGCTGTCGATGGAAGTGAACAGTACTTGACACAAATATCAGGCATTATAGCTCGCAACAAGGGCGTAGCCAGGAAAAATATTTGGGAGGGGCGAAAAATTCGATGACGTAAATGAGCCCCCCTTAAAGATAAGTATAAAAGATAGGTAACAACGATGGTCTTGGGTTCTTATTGCATGATTAACACAACATCTGGGGCGATTCCACTTACAGCCATAAAGTAATGTGATAATAGAATGATAGTGGAAATATCGGGCGTGATCACTTTCGCGCCAAGCGCGAAAATTTTTCATGGTAATGAATTAAATTGGTTCCTTATATTGTTACTTGCATATTGCGAATACCTTTAAATTATCAGATTTACCGGTGGGCTGATATAAGTGGTGTCATCGAACATTCAGGGGGCACTTAATTATATATCTTGAACTATATCGTTCATCCCACACGGCAAGACTATTTATGAATTTTTAGAGGATGGGCGCTGGGCGGGACAGTTGTCATTTATTGCTGTTACTTCATGACTTGCGGAGAATGCTGTCACCATTCAAAAGATCGCTAACACGCAGGGTCGTACCCACGTAGCCAGAAAAAAAATTCCAGAGGAGGGGGGACTTTTAATGAGTTTAGGGGAGCTCCCCCGTGGGGACACCTCGCAGAACCGTACATCCTTCCATTACCCATTTTCATCACTACCCTTTTATACATACGATTCTTAGACGCACAGACACATAAACTGAACACACATCAGTGTGAATCAGTGCGAATTTGTGGCCTAGTCGCGCCGACGAGCTTAAATATTTTTGAATAAATGAAAGAATTTGATCAATAATATTGGTGCGTGTATATGAGCAAGTGGTCTCCATTCTTATTAATTACTTCGTTGAAGCACGTTTATTTAGTAGCCTCTGGTAAAGATTGACGCTACTTTCAAGATTGGAATCGCGGATACATACCAAACCAAATTCAAAAAACTCGTTTGATCAGACTCGTGCGATTTCAAATTATCCCTTTTAAACGGGAGGTGGCGATATTTTCCTGTGTCAAACGCATTTATGTCGAAGGGGTCTGATTGCAGGGACAGGATCATTAGACGCCAGTCATTTAGGCACCCGAAAATCCATATCGCAGGCTTCGGAATACATGCGTCGGTGTTATGGCCGTCAATCATTTTGGGAGCGCACTTTGCGGAGTCGCGTGTAGCATACTCTATATGTGTTCATGTGTCCCGGAACAGAAATTGCCGTAACTAATGGTCCCCAACCAGGGCTGTGGAGTCGGTAAATTTTACCACCGACTCCGGCTCCGACTCCGACTCCACACATTTTCAATATACCGACTCCGACTCCGACTCCCGAGTCTTAAAACGTACCGACTCCGACTCCGACTCCGACTCCAGAGTCTTTAAACGTACCGACTCCGACTCCCGACTCCGACTCCGACTCCAACAGTATTACCAATTTACTTCGAAAATTATATGCCACACTGTCGGTTGAATGACTTTTATCATACAACCGTTAAACATATGCAACCAAATGATTAACGGTGGCTTGCAAATTTGTTTCTTTGTGGCACACAACTCGAATTATCCACTATGCAATTAAAATGACAGAATGATTTGCTAATATCCTTCTTTTTCATATTTTATTAAGTTTTTATAACATGGACTCTNTAATATCCTAATATGTATGAATCATTCAAATANGACATNTATCCAATCCTNTATCATAAAAATGTNGACNAAAAATCCAAGTGTAGCTCTTGCACATGTGTATGAGTCAGCAACTATTACAGAGNTTGAACTTNCTAATTTTCTCATTACACACTATACTGNTTACAAGCACACACACTCNNACTACTAATNGNCATTGGTCATAAATGAAATTTAGCAAGTAGTCAAATACTATNGCCTNTGNCTNTCTNGTCTACATGTACTTAGTCAAGTATTCATGGANTAGGACTTGCAGTCTTTCTTAATCATTTGTTCGACCCNAACATCTAAGCTACACTACAAATATTTTTAATTTTGTCAAGTGGGAAGCATCGTTTGGTTATATTTACATCAATTTNACAACCAGCCGATGCATTTGCTCTNTCACNGTATCATGGTATAATTCCAAAANTNGCATCAATTTTGACTGCATNGCAAAAATGCATATTGCGATTTTCTTCCTCTATGCAACGAATTGTAATTTGCAAGTAATGTCTAATTTTATCGATATCAGGGTGGCCAACTTTTTCGGCCAAAGGCACATGAGATTTAAGAACCATTACGCGGGCAACTGGAATGTTGATAACCATTTTCATTCGTCCGATAGGAACGACCCGAATTAGGTAACATTGCAAACAATACTTATATTACTACGCACTAAAATTGATAACAATTATGTCATGCAACTGTGCTGTGCGCAGTCACACCCTGGTCGCGCCAAGCGCGAAATTTTTTCANAGGTAATGACTGAATTCTATCAATAAANATGTTACTAACATCTATTNGGGGTCGCNGGTCGCATCTGTATACCACTGGGCCCATTTGGTAAGGACAGGATTATTCGATGTTTAGACATAGCAATAATGAATATTTCGGTGAACATGCCTCGATCATTTTGTGCAAATGTTTCGTCGTCGACGATCTCGCTGCGATTGCACAAGCGAAGCCGCATGTTGGGCGACACGTTATCTCCTTATTGCGAATATAGTGTTAGACTCAATTCTGTAAATAACATGCATTTATAATTTTCAGAAGGGAGCTCCAATACTGAATGTAAGAAATCTAGTGACAATAAATCATGCTAAGTGCCGAGAAAAATTTCATGTCAAATAAATCTGCTGCGGAATATCCTACTACACGAAGATATGCAATAAATGTGGTTCGCCCCTGGAAACGCCAATGTGCCAAAACTGATGTTTTAGTCATCATCAAATTTCACGATCAGGATAATCAAATTTTGGTTGGCCTTGCAATTTTACCTGATGTTATAAATAATTACGAGAATTACCTCAAAAGCTTCTCGCAGTCTAGAATTTGGCCTGCGTGCCACGGGTTGGCCGAACCTGATCTGTATATGGTTATTAATAACAGTGATTGGTGGTAGCCTACATGAAAAAATATATTGAAAATCCTTTGAAAGCAATTGTTTTTATGATAGAGAAGTTGGAGTCGGAGTCGGAGTCGAAGTCAGGGTCATTTTCACAAACTCCGACTCCGACTCCAGTCAGTATTTTCCCCCCGACTCCGACTCCGACTCCAGCCATTCTAGTTTTCACGACTCCGACTCCGACTCCGACTCCATCAAGTGAAAATTAGCCAAACTCCGACTCCGACTCCACCGACTCCGACTCCGACTCCACAGCCCTGTCCCCAACTCCATACTGAACTGACACCCCTAGACTCAATCAACTCAACTATACCTAGGGCTACTCTATATAGATAGTGTATCTACTGGTCCTGTTGTATTCTCATAATTGAGAATGCAGCTGAATTCAACTATGTGTATTTGAGGAAGAAGTTATTTTTCGAGATACCGATAATAAAATCAATACATGTATGGACACTATAGTTTATAAATCGCACGAAGCGCGAAGACAATTTTTAGGTTACATTCATCTGCCCCAAAATACTGTAATATTTAATGATTTTACGAGAATTTTCCAAAAATTTGGGAGGGGCGATCGCCCCTTTCGCCCCTCGCTGGCTACGCCAGTGGCTCACAACGTAAAATCGTTCCTGCAGACTGGTTAGGATCGCGATTACGACTTGATAACCGGTAATGGATCGGGTTGAAGAACTTCTAACTTGCCCGGTGTGTTTGGAGCGTTTCAAGGAACCAAAAATGTTACCTTGTCAGCACACTTTCTGTTTAAGACCCTGCCTGCAGAATATCGTCCATAATAACAGGTAGCTAGTTTTTCATCTGTTGCAGCATCTGTGTTATACTTAGATTCTGAGCCCAAACTTTTGTAATTCACAACCAAAATCTAAGTCGAACATTGTTCAATGATTCAAGGCAAGTTTATTAGACGTGGATGCGAATCCTCCAGGCTCCCCACTTTCACCGCAGGCCCCCAGTCACAAAATGAGATCCTGCATTTGCATTATTCGAACCGTGACGTTTCAGCGCTAGATTGTCCGTCTACATGCGGCAATGTATCTTTGGGGGTAGCCGTTTGTTGAAGCAAGCCTTTATGATCCGACAGCATGAATAACTGTTCGTATAATATATCTGGAAAAGCCAATTGTCGTATATTGAACTACCAGTCCAGTAGTGAAGTACGGTGAGGTTCAGGTTGGCGAGGAACTCACCCTTTTAGGGTCTGATTTACAAGTGGTAGCTGATCCGGAAGTAGGCAAGTCCATCTGCGCCTCGCTTGGCCATTGCGTCTCTGCGCTGTCATTGTGCGTAACAATGCCGAATTTCACATACTTTGCCGTTTTTGGGGGGTTCTGATGTCCTGACGTTATTAATAGTTCGATTTTCAGAATCATTGCGACAGTAGAATTCGATTATTAACAGTTATTATAAATTCTAAACTGTTTATGATAAATTGCGCTATCACCGGTGAGGCTTTACCAGTCTGTGCCTCACCTCTCCCTTCGCGCTACATCGATGGAAAATAAACATAATTATTGGTGTTATAATTGTCGAAGGTGTCACAATTATCTTTTACTCAGTCGGGCGATAGGTGAAGCACTGACTCCCTTGTCTCCCCTGACCGCACGTCACTACAGTCCAGAACTAAACAAGATGCAGTCGTGTGCGAGCTACCGCTAAATCTACTTTTATGTATAACTATGTCGCATCACTATATATGAGAGAAAACCTTTATTCAGTATTTGCTGCCCGGCATGTCGTGCTCGCCACAATCTGAGTAATGGCATCGAAGGGCTGCCAGCAAATTTGATGGTCGTGAACTTGCTCGATATTCCGACTCAACAGAGACAGCTTCAGCAATGTAAGGTTGGAAACGCCGTTTTCTGGAATATGTTTTTGATGATGTTATTTTATTTTGGCGTCGACGAATAGCGCGAGAGATGGCATGTTATACTATATGAAGTATGGTATTAAGATTATGTCTTCTAAATCAGGAATGCCAAATGACAAGTTATGACGTGGACAAGTGCAATCACTGTGACTTGTCCCTGTGCGGAAGTTGCATAGCGAGTCACACACGCGGATTGCAGCAAGATTTGCATCGCTCCCTCACTCAGGTGGGAAACACAACTTCGCGTTGCTTCCGACCCTGTCTTTGTCTGCATCAATTTCAGGTCAGGCGACTAGTGCACAAACTTTCTGAATCGGATTCGTATTTACGAGAAAGAACGATGAAGCTGGAAGAAAATGGCAGAAAAGTGAAACGTGAAATATCGCAGGTCAGTTTCTCATGATTTACGGATATCCTCCCTGTTTTCAAATTTCGTTGATAAATCTTCTACAGCCGATAGAACGCTTCATCTCGGAACTGCAGTCGCGAAAGAAATGTCTGTTCGGTGAAGTGGACGCGTTAGTCGCCACGGAATCCGGGTTAGTGCGATTTCCGAGTATTGAGATGCCGAAGACACAAGACAGAAGACAAACTTTGCTAGTTAGGAGCATAATGTTTCCGTAGTGGATCCATTTGAAATTATTGTAATCAACTATATGGTAATAATCTAATGAAGTATTTGGTATGGGTAAGAATTCCAATGTATACGATTAGATCTCTTCTCCGTAGCAAAGTTGCACAACTCAAAACTTCTCAGTTTTCATAACTAGATTAAAAGTATAATTATGGAATTTACTGGGTTGTTTCGTAGAAAAAATTCAAGAGGTCCATTCAGATCATTACAGAGTGAGCGGGAAGAGCTTGAAATAAAAATGGCGGCCTTGATCACTCATTGTCAGGTCGCAAGTGAGTTATGCGAACGAACAGTTCCAATTGAGGGGTGAGTTTAGAATTTAAGTTTATTTCTTCGCTATGTTTTGTGCACTTCAACTTCTCCCCAGCACGCATCAAATACAGCGATTCCAGAGCGAAATACTTTGTTTGACGCAACAAGGTCGCAAACATCTCCAGAGCAACGAAATCTCTCCGGAAAAAGTTCGTCAAAAGATAAATGTGAGTGAATCCCTGGAAAACCCATATGTGACGCCATGCGAGTCAAAACGTGTTCAGTTGACGAATCGCGACGAAAATGCTGTGCTTTCAGCAATATCCAATTTCGGCACCGTGGCCGCGGGTGCACAGCTTGTATGTGAGGGTGACTCGACCCCGGATGATGAACCACGGTTAGGGGGTAGCCTACATCCGGTTTGCTCGCGATTCATTTAGCGCATTCTTAATACGATCCCGTTCAGACCGTTGTGGCGCCCAGCTATCGGGGGAGTGGTCTTCCGCCACAAGAACGCATGGCAACGTGACAAGAGTTGGGACCGACTTGAGGCGATATCAAAACAAAGGAGAAGTAAAAAAGTGAATAGTTTGTGTCGCTATGAAGCATGTTTATGGCCGTAGTGGAGTGCAGCGGTGACAAGCTGAAACAAATTTATTCGTAGATATTTCGGGACGAGAGGCAACGATGCAGGGAAAATGGATTGGCCACGAGGCATTTCCTCAACGGCTGCTGACGATATCGTAGTCGCAGATACCAACAACAGTCGGATTCAGGTTTGTGGAATTCGTTTCAATAACTCGTGACCGCGCTACAATTTTCATGCTTCAAGATATTCGACGCGAACGGAGTTGCCAAGAGTGTCTTTGGTAGCTGCGGAAAATCAACAGGTCAATTCGATTACGTGGTTGACGTGTGTGTGACGTCACGGGGTGGGATTGTCGCCTCGGATATGCTCAATCATCGAATCCAAATATTCGATGAATACGGGAGGTTCGTTCGAACTTTCGGTAGAGAAGGATCAGGTGCCGTTACGTGACGTCACAGACTTTGGTGGAATTGACGTTGATTCTTATTCAGGAGATGGAGAGCTGAATTACCCTGTTGGAGTAGGAACAGACGACAAGGGGCTGATTTACGTTTGTGATGAACAGAATCACCGAGTTCAAGTCTTCTCGGCGAACGGGCAGTTCGTTCGGAAGTTCGGTTCAGAAGACCACCATTTGAATCAGCCGCGATATCTATCCGTCGCTTCAAACGGCAGAGTAGGCGGCTCTTCTTCGAAATATTACACCCCATAACAAACCTATTTTCCCTGCGAAACAACTAAATGTTTGACACCACGTCGAAATTTAAAAGCCTCGAAATTCTTTGCGTTTCTGGTTGGAGGTAAAGATATTAGGGTTGGGAGATGACGGATGGGGTTAGGGTCGTTAGGGTTAGATTGAAGGTTAACGGCATTAGGGACACTAGGATTAGGTGTTAGGTTTGGGTATCGTAGTAGTATTCATAATCCAAACCATAACCAATCCCCAACTCCAATATTCCTCACCCTCGTTGCCAATGTCGATGTCGATAACCTATCCTGACGTACCTCACCCCCAACCGGCAACACCCAAAAATTTGACGGTATAAATTTTGACGTGGTGCTCATGGGTAACATTTTGTGAGTTCATGGGGAGCGATGGTTTGTTAGGGGGTGTATATCTATGTATGCGGTAAGGTTGAACTCGTGTGACCTTTGACCTTTTCATAGGTCGTTGTCGGAGACTCCGACAACCACAGAGTTCAGGTTTTCGACGAGTACGGCCGCCATCTTTTCCAGCTCGGAATGAAAGGAACGAATGAGTCTCAGTTCATATATCCGCAAGGTATCGCCACAGATGAGCACGGCAACATCATCGTCGGCGACAGAGGGAACAAACGGGTTCAAGTTTTCTCGAGCGATGGTGCCTTCGTGTCCTGCTTTGGAAGTTATGGTTCTGAGCCAGGTCAGATGAGGGGGCCGGAGGGAGTTTGCCTTTTATCGGACGGGCGCATCGCGGTCATTGACTGTGACAACCACAGAGTTCAAATCTTTTGAGCAACGAGATTTTTGTATTCTAAAGGGAGATGTTCCAATTTTTGTTTTCGTGCACTGAATTCATTTACGTTTTCGCGATGTGGTCGATTACTATATGCAGGTGCTAATATGAAAGAACACACGTATGATGTTGCCACTGCCTAATACACAGATCGAAGTCAATGTCCAACTGTAACTCTTCTAAGAATCCGCGATATCTCACTCTCGGATTAACTAGATTCGTACCCTACGCTACTAGCTGTTACGTGGACTCAAAATAGTTAACGGAACACATGGTCCACTTCGATATCGGTTCCTTATCAGCTACGACAAACAAACAGACATACAGATAGTCTATGGTCTGCGACAGAAACATCCACCGGGTTCAAGTTCCACGAGAGACGGAGACTTAGTGTTTAGAAATGTTTTGTTCGAGTTTGTGGAAAAAAGTATGAATAGTAAGGTCAATCAGCGTGACTTGAAATGTTTGCATATATCCATTGCTTCCGGTAATATACATACCCACCTTTCCTAAACAATTTCGAAATGACCTGCTAGATAGTAATGTCTAGAATGGGCGTTAGACGTTGAATAAAAATATGAGTCTCAATTTTGGCGGCATACATGTTGCGATCATACTCAAAGGGTTCGTCAGAAGCGCTGTCCATTATTATACCATTCGCCAACATTTATCTCTGTGGAAATAAAATTTTGGCCCTCGCTCAGCGTGGATCTTCAAGACACAACGACTCATTTCAAGAAATACAGCTACAGAAATCGCTACCGCCTACCCAATTCCCACATAAATAGTGTGATGTTATTTTCAAAAATAGTCATTTTTATGCTATTTGTCACAAGCCTACTGTTATTATTATTATTAGTGATGAGTTGAAAGTGGCGCGTTTCAGCTGTACCGGAAATGGTCATTGTTACTTTGCAATGCTAATCC
>ATSW01011876.1:0-10000 GCA_000444245.1 Botryllus schlosseri
AGAGAGATATAGTATTCTTTTTCGCCTGCACCATCGAGATGCTTTGACGACGGAGGTGCGATACGGCCTTTTCAGTAAGGTCATCTAGTCCAGTGGTTCTCAACCTTTTTGTCTTCGCGGACCCCTTTTGGACCGTCAAGGACCCCCGCGGACTCCCAAAAGTTTTAGTTCAAATCTTGCTCAAGTACGGTGCAATCGTCATCTGTCTTATGCAAATGATAACTGTTGGCTAGTGATAAACAGTAACCAAATGACTTTTGTTGAAAATAAATCATTCTATTTATGTAGGAATTGGGTTGACTTTTAATGTTTCAAAGCGAATCCTGCAACTGCCCCAAAGTTTCACTTCAAATTTAGCTCTTTTATCGTGCGACCGTTTTCTGTCTTGTGCAAATAACAGCTATAAGATAGTAATAAACGGCAACGAAGTGACCACTGACCATTCTTGAGAATAACATCATAGCCTTTTATTCATGTAGAAATTGGGAAGACTTTCATGAATTCAAAGGGAATTCTGAAGCTGAATGTTTTGGAATACGAGGTCGTGTCTTGAAAATCCGCGTCTCCGATTTGATATAAACGAGTGTTGAAAATCCGTTTTCACAAATAGGGGTGGTGGCGAATGTAATAATGACGCGTGACGCTTCCGACGACACATTTGGGTGCGATCGCAACAAATATGTCACTAAAATTCCACACTATTTTTTTATTGAACATAAAACGTCAAGCCTTGTCATTTTATCTAGCAGATCACATTGAATTTACTATGAAAAAATGATTTGTATATCACAGAAGAAATGGATTTTTATAAACATTTCGAAGTCACCGTGATTGACCTATCAAACTTTTTATTTTTACACAATCCCCAGCAAAACACCTCCATACAGCGAAATATTTGTATCAGTAGATTATTGGCAATTTAGCAACTAAAATGAGTCCGCACAGCAGGACACTTTATCTCAGACGGTCATTCTGTTTATGTGAGTTCTACTAGTGATGAAGCGAAACTGCCTCGTGATATTCCTAATTAAAAAAAATGAAAAATGAGGTTATCAACAATTTTGTAAATTAAGAGGCTTCGCGGACCTCCTGAAAATGCTTCGTGGAGCCCCAGGGGTCCGCGGACGGGTGAGAACCGCTGATCTAGTCTGCACCCCCGTTATTTTTTTACTCCTCCATGCTATCCGTGATTGCTCAACGCCTAGNAGGATATAGTCGCGGATACCAGTTTTCGAGACTTTGGTCTGACCCGGCTGGGGAACGAACCCACGACCTACTGATCAAGAAGCCGGACGCATCACCATTACACTATCTCGCTAGGTGCTGTTGAATGATTACTATAGTCAGCACCTTCGCCCAAATATACTCAATCAAAGACTATATAGCAACGTATTTAGGTCTTTTGGAACGATTTCTCTCTATATCCAATCAAAGCAGTCCAGTATTGACGCGTGAAATTCTGCATCACGCGAAATACAGAAAACGATCTATAACTTATTCGACCGCGTGCGTGTCTACTGTCCTGTGTGTGTATTATACTCTTAACATGTAGCACTGACGGCCACTTGCAATTTTTCCGGAAGAAAAATTATCGTCCTATTGGTTTATGTGCCCCGACACTTTAATCTTCATATTAATGGCCAGACACCAACCTTACGAGATAGTTAGTAGGTAGGCTAGCGTATTAAAATGACGCTTCGATTGATCTGACACCTTTTTGGCCGGGCTCGCATTCCTCGGAGGTCGTTTTTCTTCTATTTTGAAAAATAAACCACCGAAAAATGACCCGTCGAAAAAAATGACCCGCCGATAGCATCGCCTAATTGACATTATTGTAATAGTCATTGGTATTTATTTTTCGTTTCCGCGATCAAGAGAATAGGCAAACGACCCCATCGGGGTTGCGACTCCTAGTTTGGGAACCCCTGATTTAGAAGGTGCTGCTATTTGTAGTGGATAGTGACTATTCCTGTCAGCGTCACAGAGATAATGTGACTTCAATTGCGCCACCCCTCCCCCCGGGAAGGCTTATTTGACAGGTACGCTCTACGCAATAGAAACGATGTTCATTTTTCCATCGGTACCATATTTTTCCTTGTATTTATAAGATATTTCATTGGCTGGTTTCCGTATCCTGAAAATATTTCGTGCGTCATAGGCAAAAGTACAGGGCGAATAGACAAATTTCATATTCCAACTTCTTCAAAATGGAAACCGGCCGTATCAGAAAAAATATTAATCCGACTCCGATCACAAACCAAAAAGATCCTGTCACTATCCACTACCACTCTGGGTAAATCCTGCACACAACTACCCTGTACTCCTGGCGTATTAGAAAAAGTACGACTCGGACTGTGACCCGAGTCCAGCATTATCAGTAACAGTATGAATCCGGATGCGATCGGCTCCGGATAGTGCGGACACATCCTTATGAAATATGTTTGGGTGTGTTTCGCGTAATGTATTCTTTTTTGCGATTACAGGTTTTAGACTAATAGCTTAGTATGGAAGCCACCACTACTCTCCCGAACATATGTGGTGTTAGTGACGCAGAGTCCTTACCTGAAGCTGCGTTGGCACCATGGGATATCGCTGTAATTGCCATATACTTCATATTTATACTGGCTGTTGGATTATGGGTAAGAAATGATCGANACAATGCAGTCTTATATATCTTACACANAGTCTTACAGCTTACATGCGTCGGAAGACCAATGACCAATGGCGCCAATTCGATGGCATTTTGAAATGTCATACCAATAAGGCAATATCATAGGNATGAGCAGACGAGAAAATATCATGCGATACGTTAACTTTGTTGACTTGTTTCAAACAATTTTTAGTTTGAGANGGTTTCAATCTGCAACCATGTGANGTCAGTTGTTATTAAATTTATNAGCCCTATTCCCATTAAAGCATTCTTGTTTTGTTTCGAATTTCAAATGCAACGATCACNTCTATGATGTACGCGTGTATGTGCCATAAAACAGNGTGTTCCCACAAAACACTCTGATTTTACGCAGCCCCATTCCCTTGATGGCGTATTAATAAGGTCACAGTTATCGCGTTACATTGTGAAGACTTGAATAGCTGCGTCATACTTTGAAAAATAGTTTTTCATTNAAAGGGGTACTGCGCTCTAGAAATGATGTGGTCTCAAATTGAAGGGCAAAATAAAAGAAAAATTNTGNCCGCAGCCGTTCTCTTCAGAACGCCACCGTAATGGAGCTGTAATGTATTGAAATTTACAGAGTTGCAGCACGCTCCAGCAGTCACGCAGAGATCGAACTTTATATAGTTGTCAGCCGATGTTATGAAGGAAATATGTCGTACACGCCAAGGTGGTTTAGATACCGCGTTCAACGGAAGATGTCCAGTCAGGAGATTTATGTCAAAATCGGGCCTAGTGTATTCTATTTCCTTCATAACATCGGCTGACAACTATATAAAGTTCGATCTCTGCGTGACTGCTGGAGCGTACTGCAGCTCTGCAAATTTCAATACATTACAGCTCCATTACGGTGACGTTCTGAAGAAAACGGCTGCGGTCAAAATTTTTCTTTCGTTTTGCCCTTCAATTTGAGACCACATCATTTTTAGAGCGCAGTGCCCCTTTAATTATCTGTTGATTTGATACATAATTTGTTAATATCATATGATCGACCGAAAAGATCATCGCTCTATCAAATAGGCCGGACCTGATGTGTGGAACAGTATCCCGCCGGCCATCCGGCAGTCGACGAGCATGTCCACATTCAAGTCGAAATACAAGCAATTACTACTAAATAGATACAGTCCATCCTCAAGATTACCGGACCACGACTGACCTATCGATCTCGCTTCCCGTGACATGCCGCCCTATTTCTTGTCGCTTCTTTTTTCTCTACTATCTTACTATCTTCCTTACTTTCATTCAGTGTGCATGCCTCCTCTTTACATCGCCTAGGCCAAGGTGGGTGTCCGATTCCATAGACAACTCCTAGTCGCTTCGACATCTTCCAGACACCCAACTTGGCTTGTCCTATGAAAATGTATGTATAAATTCACACTCCTGAAACTAAAACCTTGTGTGAAAGTACCACGTGTCTTCGATACCTTGACGGGCCACTTATTACAAGATAGACATCCTTTCAAACTGAAATCTCTCAATCGCTACCGTCTGATTCGCAGGCCATGTTCAGCGCTGAAAGGGGGAGCGTATCGGGCTTTTTCCTCGCTGGAAGAAGCATGGCTTGGTTTCCCGTGGGCGCGTCGCTCTACAGTAGCAATATTGGCAGCGGACACTTCGTGGGATTGGCTGGTACTGGAGCAGCTTCGGGGATTGCTCAAGGCTCATTTGAATGGAATGTAAGGTTTCGCGATTCNGCAACTTCCTGNNCTTGATGTCAATTAATGATANTGNCAATTCTAANAGTCCATTTATAGATGNGAATAGACACATTAGACAGCCTCACCGTAGGCTGTAGNAGCCCGTTCTTACATTTTANGTTTAATCNATATTTTTNACTCTCTTTANTCTTGTGCNTGTCCGTATCCGCATCATATCANAANAACACTTNAATTCAATCTCGCTATTTTCCTTATAGGGGGCAAGATNCTCCCCGGACTAGGCGTNTATTTACCNGTTTTACTGTGAATNAAGAATNTANTATTAATANAACAATTTATAGAGCGCCGAATGTAGCAATATATCATCCCTACACTAGGGCGCTGTACACAAGGCTCAAAAANACNTAAAATGTNTAAATCTATGTATCAAAGAGGGCATAGTTATAGGGTATGAATGAATGAANATTACTGCATTAAAANAGTTTTGATTTTACACTTNAAAACATNAAGTGAGTCANACAATCTGATAAAAGTNGGAAGATTGTTNCACAGAAAGGCAGCTGAAGAAGAAAAAGTTCGGTCACCGCAGGTCGATGTTTTGACTCTTGGTACCGCCAAAGTTTCTGCGACTTATNACTAGGGCNGGGCACAATGATTCGAGTACTCGAATCTGAATCGAGTATTAATTTTAATGATTCGAGTGAGTTGTAAATGACCTTTTTTCCGAGTGGGCCTACTGCAATTATAAGCTCCCCGCGAAGGAAAGGTAATTTACTAACGAGAATTATAGTTTTGATACTATTTTCCACTGAGGAAGCCTTGAAACCTTGACATGGCCATGTCGCATCATACAAACATAGTACAGAAGCTACGAACATTACTGGAAATAATACATTTCTGAAGTCATGATCATCCCACAACATTGTCAAAAAACGCAACGAAATCGGTAAGGTCGAAAAAATACAAAAGTGTCTTTAATGTGATGGATAACAGGCATTATGTTTTTTGTGGTGGCATAAAAGCTACGCATTTGAACTTTGACATATAGTCCTGTAGAATTTGGTCTAAAAATGGGTCAACCTAGAAAAAATTCTTATAAAGACGTATTATATACTGTTGGAAAGATAATTTTACCAGCTTTTCAATGATAGGTTTTGTCACTTTTTTTACCTTGGGAAAAAAAGTTATGACCAAAAACGTGCCAAAGGGTAAAAATTCAAATTAGGGAAAATATTAGCATAAAAATATGAACAAAAGGCTATAAACTCATGAATTATCAACAGAAAAGCAGGATATAGATGCAAAAGGAATATATGAAAATATAAATAGAATTATTTATCTGCTTCAGGGAGTAAGAGTGAGCAAAACAGGGAGATGGGGGGGGGGACGCAAGTAGAGCTATCGTTGTTCGTTATAACTTCATTATGTTATTGTTTACTTACTATGGTCTGTTTCATTTACCTTGCTTGTTTTTTTAGATAGTGCTTAGTCAAAAAGAAACAGCAATTTGTGTTAAGTGTAGAAACGGCTATCGGACTGGTGATTCACTGTGTCATTCGGGAGCTTATTTCTGAGTGATAGTACCACACACCCTTTAAACTAGGGTTGCATTTAAAACAAAAATCAATTAAAAACAATAAACTTGTTTAAAACAAGACCCTAATTTGAAACACGTTTTTTATTGTTTCTTGTTTTTAAGTCATGACATCACGAATATTCAATTGTGACGTCATAATGGATTGAAATTGACCATCGAAAATATAGGGTAAATGTAGCCTCTTTGACAAAATATCTGTACTACAACTGTTGAACCGACTATTGTTAGGGTTCCACTTCCAACCATCCCATAACGATATACGTCGGCAAAATTTGGTAGTAATTGTCCGTGTGCTCATACAACATGTTTTTAGAAAGTATTTACACAATTATGGCATAATTTTATAACTTGAAAAAATACAATTTTGTATTTCAAAACACCGTTTGTTTTATATGCAACCCTACTTTGGACACTATAATTGGTCATGCTTTGAAACTGAATTGTGAAACGCTGATCGCAACTTTTCAGAAAAACTAAGGAAATGGCTATATTACGTACATCCACACATCATGCCGTAATTTATTGAGAAACCATGCGCGATCCTAGAAACGTTTGTGGTGGCTTTATCGTATATTGGTATTTCTTCACTGGCCAATAATTTTTCTGAGAAATGGTATTTGACCTGTGGGGTTCAGATTGCCATGATAGAATAATTAGACACGAGCCACTTAGGCAGCTATGGACAATTAGATAGGCTTATATTTATTTCGAAGTTCACGGTCAACATAAGGGCAATCCTTTTCGGCTAAGGTTTTCTCGCAGGCGATATATTGGCACACTTTTCAGAGTATCATATTGGCAAATACACTTCGTATGTTTTCGTGCATCGCGGCGTGGTAATGGTCGACGCTGAAATGTCTATTTTTATTTTCCATAAATCATGCTTTTGTCTGGGAGAAGGATACTCAATAATCAAAAATTTGACAACATGAAATCGCGACCAGCGCGAAAAAAATTGGAAAGAGTTGCATAAATTTTCGATAAGTGATGTATAAATAATTTATGTACATTCACCGACATTCCTTCGGGTCCTCTTCGAGATCGCGACCCCCAATTGGACGATCTGGGGTGCGGCAGTTACGGTCCTGGTAAGAGGTCAAAGTCCGGTCTATGTTTTCTGGTTGAGATATTACTATTGGAAATATTTTGCGCTTCAATCGCATATATATATATTAATTGCATGTGGTATATTCGTAGTCAAATCAAGGCTGTTATAACAGCCATCGGGGAAGGGTTCATACCATGTGCTTCGGACCAGATGTACGCAATCCGAATTCCCATCTGTGATTGGCAATACGGGAAAATAATTGTATTGGGTTTTGTTTTAGTGCTTTGTGTGACTAGTAAATCAACAGGGAATGTCATGGAGATATCTGCCCACATTGAATTTGGTACTGCACCCAGTTATTAATTTTAACACGAATGTATTCCAAACAAAGCTCCGTTCCGCGATGATGTTGGCTGCCTATTATTTCATAAATGTAGTAGCCTTAACAGCCCCTAAAGCGCGGTAACTGAATATATTTTCGAATATTCTACCAATGGGTATTGTGTCATTATAAGCATTTTGCGTTAGCCGAAAAGATACATGTTGCGATTTCGTATGTAGTCACCTCTGACTAACTGTCGAAAGTATGCGACCACCCTCCCCCGACCAAATATACTTATATATTTCTGCCACTTGAAGTAGTTTTCACGTGTCTTAAAAATTACTACTTATAGGCCTACTGCTAAGTGAGTAAAAATATCGGGAGTTACTTGTGCTACTTGAGTAGCAACGCCAATCACTTCTACAAACTCTAGTTCAGTGGTTCTCAACCAGGGGTCCACGGACCCCTGGGGGTTCGTGAAGCATTTTCAGGGGGTCCACGAGCCGAAGCGGATTTACAAAATAGTTGATAACCTAATTTATATTTTTCAAATTAGGAAAATCCCGAGGGACTTTTGCTTCATTACAGTAGAATTCACATCAACAGGATGGCCGTCTGAGATGGAAGATCCTGCTGTGTGGACTCAGTTTAGTTGCTAAATTGCCAATAGCCCACTGATACAAATATTTGGCTGTGTAGAGGTGTTTTGCTGAGCATTGTGTAAAAATTAATGGTTGGATACGTAAAGTCAATCACGGAGACTTTGAAATGTTCGCAAAAATCCGTTTTCTCCTGCGATATAGGCCTACATAACCATTTCCATAATAACTTCAAGATGAACAGCTAGTTATAAATTAATAGGCTTGACGTTATATGTTCAATATTAAATAGTTTGTCAATTTTGGTGTCATCATTGTTCCGATCATACCCAAATGTGTCGCCAGAAGCGTTTTGTCTTTTTATTACATTCGCCACCACCTTTATTTGTCTAAATGGATTTTTAGCACTCGCTGATATGAAATCGAAGCCGCAGATTTTAAAGACACGACCACGTATTTTAAAAAAAAGCAGTTGAATAATTAGCTTTGAGATAATAAAAGTCAACCCTATGTCTACATAAATAGAATGCTGTTATTTTCAAGATAAGTAATTTTGCTGCTGTTTATCACTAGCCTGTAGACAGTTATCATTTGTACAAGATAGATGACGATTGTACGATAATTGAGCTAAATTTGAACTAAAACTTCGGGCGGGAGGGGGGGGTCCAAAAGCGGTCCGTGAATACAAAAAGGTTGAGAACCAATGCTCAAGTTCATAGTAAAATATTACGGAAAATCAGAAACGTCAAAAATGAAAAGCTTTTTGTATATAGAATTGGCGTTTAATATTGCAAAACACAAACTAAAAGCCTCGATACCATTTAAAAACATCTCTGCCTCTGTTCCAATATGGTATTTGGTGTTGGTTTTTGAATTTGTTTACCAGTGTAATTTTATGGGTCGAAAAGAGGTTCTGATTGAACGATGATAGAAAATCACTGTATTCAAGTTCACCGAAAACTCACTCATTCTGTATTACAACAACCCATGTTTCATGATAGATGACTTCAATAACAATATTGGAATTGTTGCTATTGTGTGCTAACTGTGACGTCACTAACGAAAGCTGAAATTTGATTAATTTATGAAAATGAGAAAAATTGATACGCAAAAAATCTGACGTGATGGAGAAATTATTAGCACAGAATCGGATTCAGCAACCGTAAATCAGCCTAAATCAATCATTGAAATTTTTGACGCGAATTGTTTTTCGAAATTTGTAAGCCAGTGTTATCTCCGTCTCGGTCAACTTTTGCCCCATTAACGTATGATAAATACCTCTTAAATAAAGTTATGTTTTATTGTTTTGCTGTTCGATTGTTAGTTTGCTTTACTGGGGATGATATTCCAATTTATGGTGTTGTATTCTCATACGAAGGTATCGTATTTTAGCTGATAATTGTATTTTAATGTTAGGCAAAATAGTATGCTTTATCCCCTGGCACGTTTTTGGTCATAACTTTTTTTTCCCAAGGTAAAAAAAGTGACAAAACCCATCATTGAAAAGCTGATAAAATTATCTTTCCAACGGTATATAATGCGTCTTTATAAGAATTTTTTCTAGGTTGACCGAAAATTCTACAGGACTAATAGTACATTCAGTTGTGACGTGATAATGAGTGATACTCATACGCGCAACCCTATCTGCTGATGATACTCACGTCTTTATAACCACAGCACTGTCGATGATTTGCATGCATCTGTAAATAGGGAACTCCCAAAAGTGTCGAGATGGCTGCAAGCAAACAAACAAACAAACTAAGTTTGAATGCAGATAAGACCGAGATGCTTTTCCACTCTAACCTGCAATATGGAATCGTAGTATGGGGAAATGCATGCACAACATTTTTGTGCAGAATTCGAACCCTGCAAAATCGTGCGATACGACTGATCTCATCTGTACTTTTACGTACCAATTTATCGTCTTACTACCGTAAGCATCGAATTTTGCGAGTTGATGAACTATATCGCTTCGAAGTATCAAAAGTTGTTCACAAATATTTTTCTAATAGTCTGCCTGTGTTTGATGACTTTTTCATACCTGCTAAAAATGTCCATTCCTGTTACACGAGATCCTCGTCAAAGGAAAATATCTACTTACCCCC
>ATSW01011878.1:0-11666 GCA_000444245.1 Botryllus schlosseri
CGGACCCAAATAAAAGTGATCGTTGATTGTTCTTTAGTTCTATATTTTCGTCGTGTCCTACATGCAGCCAGAGTTCAAAGAACCTGTTCACAACTTTGATCGACCACAGATGTCTCATTGACTTCAGCAGCTATTGAAGTACATTACGCTAATAAATTTATTGGATACTGTTTTGGTCTCTATGCTTCAAATCTGAAGTTCACATAAAATACGAATAATCTTATAGGTGGATAAAATACGCGTTTGATGTATCGATTTAGGGATCCGGCCCGCCACGTACTTCATTTTCCCATGCCCGGCCCGTCGACTGCAGAGCTGCCAGCCCCTGGTGTAGGCGATGGGAATTTGGTGGGTGGCGACACGAATATCCATCATAACGTATTAAAAATGAATGATATCAAGTTCACGATTTGGAGAGGCATCAGTGACTTTCGCTCCCCTTGTGCCCCAATCTATCGGACGGCATTTGCGTATTAACCTGTCTGGGATTAAGCTAATGTCGGGAAATTTAATATGATAATCTACCGATACAGTTAATGATATTTCTAAATGAGCAGTCACAGTAATCTTTGTTGGTAGTGTCGAACTCTCCATTTACCATCCTAGACTGCTGGGTGAGGGCACTTTATCAATATCCATAACCTCCTAACTTCGCTTTTCCGTCGCCCACTTAGTCATATAGTCTTTCGGATACTATCGCCCCTTCATACGTATGCGTTCAGAGTGTATTGACAACTTCTCTAGCCCTATACTCCGATCCTGTTTATAAAGCTCTGTTCCGAATCCGTGATCCGGTCCGAAAATCTCCGATAATAATTATCTACTCACAGGACGGTATTGAATATTGATTGAAACGATGCAAACAGGAAATTAAAAACTCAAAGAGCCAACCCTTATCTTAAGTAATTATGCCAAAATGGACTTGGCATGTGGTTGATTTCCATGAATGTTGCACTTTAACAACTATTGATTCGAGGGTGGAAGAAGGTAAGGCTGTTATATTCTTAGTAAAAAGCACTGATCCGGCTCCGATTTGACTCCGGCCGTATCAGAAAGAGTACTTATCCGGCTCCGGCCAAAAGTGAGGAAATCCGGCCGGATATCTAATCCAGCTCCGGTCCATGCTCCGCCCTAATACCTATCTCTGCATACTGTCGACTGAATACGCAATACTGCTACGCGCATACTGTTATAGCGAAAAAATATATATGTCGCATTTCCCGCAATCGCAGCACTATGACTTGTGTTTCGGTCGACAGCGCATACCAATGGAATATAGTGTCACACAATCAATCTGGCGCACCACGCAGTCTTGCATTCACAAACACACAGTCGGGTGCACAAGCCGCACATATAGAGGCCTAACATACATACCTCAGACATGTCAGATGATATTCCAGCTTGGCATTGCATGAGTCCATTGGTGGTGTTCGGATTACTGCTACCTGCAAAGATATCAAATTATTACGCGTTTTCTTCACGACGAGTAATCAACACTCTTAGGTACCGTTCCACAACGAATTTATGAAAGCCTATGTATTGTGTAGGGTCCTTGCGAACTGTGCTCTTCAACCTTTTTCGTCGTGGTACGCTCTTTTAACGTTAACTCAATACTCGTAAACCCCTGACCACATAATACACCGATACCGTAATGAGCCGCTTTCGATTGCAGCATTACGGTCGCATTCCAGTGGAGAGTCGTCATGGCCAATCTGGACGACAAATACTCACGTGGAATTGGCTACTGGTAACAACTTTGCACAGCGGAGAGCCCTTGTGGTGTTCTGCTGGGTTGTTCAAAATTAACTTTTTATTAAATTGTTAGGTTGCCTAAAAAACACTGCACGCCAAATTTTGGTCCGTTCCAACCAGTAGAAGCTGCGCCAGAATCAATTGAAATTTTAGAATTTATTATAAAAATACAAATTTTCCTGTCAACGCCATGAAGTGGTTAAGTTATTTAAAATAGTGTAGAATAATGACTTTTAAATTGATTTTGATGAATTTGATATGAATATTGTACGATATTGCACATCCGGTCAACCTATTCTGAAGCATAAACTTGCCTATTTATTGTGATAGGTAGTCTGCTGTAATGCGGATCTGGTGCACTCCAGTACACCCCATCCGAATGACGCACCTTTTAAAATATGTGGTACTCGCAATGGCGTACAATATAGAATCATTGTATCATGATATAACATGCATCGAAATTAGAGATACGCAATTCAGAGCGAATATTTGAAATATATTCGAATATTGATTGATTCGACATCGAAATCGCGGCACACATTTGGAATACTGCAGCGACGAAATGATCATCCGATTGAAGCGTTTTGGTAATCGGTTAACTTATTGCTTTCGAAGGTACCACATGCATCAACTTTTCCGTAAATCTAGTCGCGTGAGCAGGGAGGGGAGAAATAACCAAATACCCATATATGCATGTACTAATCTGTTTCATGTCAATTCATTTACTAACTAACTTACTCGAAAATATACTTGTAACAGAAGCCATCATCATGTTACGGTACGTATCCCAATCGAATTTCATTGATAAAATTGGCGACCTAGCGTAGTGTTATGATCCACAGCAACAACACCAAGGGGTTGCGATTTCGAGTCCGACCAAGGTCGACTCCAAAATACCTACCTAAGTGTTGGAGGTTTATACAGGCTCCGCCTATAGCCTGGTGACTCGCGTAAGCGGTGACTTATAAAAGCCAAGAGGTGGACCGTACTAAAAGTCGGTAAATACGGAATCAATATAAAGAATATGGGGCTGATGCAAAATGACCAATGTAGTCGAAACACCATGAATAAACAAACAAGTTGATAAAATTCGCGTTCGCGGCATAAAGTGATGAGTGTTATCATTACTTGCGAAATTATTTTTGTGTTTTTACAATTATATTGAAAGTCTACGAAACTTGCGGCTCTCCCAACTATCGTTAGCTTCCTTGTTTGCAATGCCTTTAAAGGTTGCTTTCGACAATTCGCTTTCGCACGCGTTTAATTAGCTCCACGGGACTGACCACCACGGGTGATGGCTAACGTTGACACAGCTTATTTCATTCACGAAAATATACCCCACAAGCGTGATACTGTAATAAGTCTAATCGATCATGTTGCCTACTAATTATTAAATGATACGCAACGTTGATCTATAGTCAATAAGAGTAAGTTCCATCCGTACAGTCATGATTCAACACGGGGGTAATCGACACTCATTAGCATTGGAGTATCGCAAATGAGGCATACCTTCCAGTAGCTGGATACCGAACTGTATCTTCTCGACGATTCCCTGTAGTTGGTTAAAATTTTGAACAGTAATAACTCTGTCTTCCGACCCGGCAATGAGAAGTAATTCTCCTAATACGTAACCACGCACGCCGACTGCGAATGACGTCACGTCGTGCTGCGTCAGATAACTGACGGCTTCCGGCAATTTCCTGAAATGTAGGTGCTTGCAATTTATACAAAAATCCCCCGACAGTTATATATGACTGTCCACGACTGGGGCTGAGCAAATTCGACTCCGATTCTTATATTTAGTTTTCGCACGTACAATACTCAGCAACTTAATCGCGAAAGAAAATCACAATACGCAGAGGTGGTCAGAAGTAGTCAGCGTTGAAGCCAGATTTGTGATAGTAGGAGTTTGTTGAGTTGCTGCGACATCGACCCCGACTTCAACTACGAATGTTCCAAATGTTCTCAAATGTTACTAAAAAGTACTGTTGCCTTTGTAGTTACAGAAGATATCAAGTGTTTCACGTAGGGGGCCGCCAGTCTGCAGCTACGGAATAAAAATGAAGAAATTTCGACCTGGTGTAAATGACCACAGTAGTCGACAAACACCACGAATACAACAAACAAACCCAATCGCAGTGAGCCGTAAGATTTGCTTGTGTCCACACTAGTGATGGTGTGAACCTCTGAAAGGTTCAGGTTCTATATGAACGCGAACGTGAACCCCTCATTGCTAATTCCAACCTATATTTCAGTGAAGTGATAGCCTATATTAATGTATACGATACCTATAGCGACGACTCGGGCCATATAATGCTACAATGGTTTCCCAACAATTTTGACGATGATTGCTAGGGAATATAAGCTTACGCCGTAACGATCCAGGACAGACCGGGCAATGCATTCGGTGTCTGAGTATTGCTACGTTGATAATGAGAAGAGTGTAAAACGGATTTACCCCATTGACAAGTTATACAGCAGTAGTCACACAGCCTAATCTCACTAACTTGGTTTTTACGATACAATAAACATATGAAATCAAGATTTACTCCGTAAACCTGCTTGATGTTTTACATCTTACAACGATATCAATTTCACTGATTAGTTGAACAATGAACAAGCATTATTTGCTGACTATACCTACATGTAGGCTACATGTTTGTACATGTACTGTACATGTACTGCTCTTGATGTTGTCTGATTGCGGGTCAAGCTCACAGCAGAGAGTAACTAAATATTCGAGCAAACTTTTGTGACAAAGCAATTGAAATTGTTGAGATTGTCAAGGTGCGCGCTCGTTTAGTATTGATTTTCTTATGCAGCCAGCGCCATTGATTTAGTGGCCCGCAGTTGAAATGCATTGAATTTCAACAGATGTTATAATGAAGTGAAAATTGTAATACATGAAAAAGGTTCACAGTGCAGAACCTACCATGATTCGTTTGTGAACGTGAACCTCTAAATTTCACACACAACCTCACGTTCACACCATTCCTATGTAAAACATAAGTAGTTTTGTCTATAAAGACATCTTCAAGCAAAAGCGGAAGATTTAAAAACATAGTCGCTCAACCAAGCAGTGCAAATAGGTGAAGCTTAGTTCAGTGATACTCCATAAAAGTGGAAGTACTGAACGCCTCCGATAATACGTTTATCAATATAGGAACTTGGAGATTTTGCCAACCGACAAATATAATGTAATATTGCATTATTGACTATTATGCAAGTCGGTAATGCATTTTTATGCGTCGTTTCCGTGAACCACATGCGCCGTGATCTGGATTTTGTCTGCCAAAAATTTCACATTACAGGCTATAATGTTCTAAACCAGTGGTTCTTAACCTTTTTTCCTCCAGCGCCCCTTTTCAAAAATTGCCTAGGCCGGGCGTCCTCTCCTCATTTAAGGACTGTAGTAAAAATAATGAGTAAGAGGTCGAAGTCCGGTCGCTCTTTTCAGNTTGGAAATTTACCATTAAGATTATTTAGTACGCGAGGACACTCGAATAATTACCTATATAATAAATGTATGTGTTATATTCGGGAGCGAATTAAGATTGTTATAACAACCATCGGGTACGGGCTCATACCATCTTGTTCGAGCCCGATGANGACGTCACGAATTCACTTCTGTGATTGGCAATATGTTAGTTAATTGTATAAGGTTTTATTGTATTGCTTTTTATGACTAGTAAATCAAATGAGAATGTGGTAGATATCTTTGATCGCTCAGAATAAATTTAGTGCTGCAACCAGTTATTAACTTTAACTTGAATATATTCCAAACAAAGCCACTNATATCATAAAACGTCCGTGTGAGGTCGCGGGTCAAGGTACCAAACAATATATCACCGCTTATGATATGATGAAGAAATATTTTGACAATTAATTTAGTAGCTCTCAAATATACCTATATTTAGTTNATCAATTTTGCNAAAAAGCTTCAGAGCTTCTTTAATGTAGGAAGGGCTATCTCTCAAAAGTGGCACAGTGCCTATTCGATTTAGACACGCNGTGCGCTGCTGGATACAATTCCTAGTTCAACACATTTGGTGGAAAATAGCCCGCGCTAGCGTGAAGGGAATGTTTTAACGGGGAAATGCCGATCTCAAAGTACGCGCAATTCATTTTACATCAATTATAATAAACCACTGTATTCATGGATACCCGTTGNAAACAGCACCGGTACATATTCGCGCGCCGTGTGACGATGAATTCGAGATTTGACATATTTTGTCGACAGTCAATTTGCAATGAGTACGGGTACTCAGGGATATATAGAACTATTGTTTTAATATATAATCATTAATCATAAGCCCATANTACAGCATATACTGTGGAGAAGCCATTTTTCTTCAGCGCCGCCCACAGNGCCCCCAGCGCCTCACATATCGNNCNTTAGCTTCCCCCCTTCTACATTCAAATGGCCCCTTGGGGGCGCTGGAGTCNATGTTAAGAAGCACTTGCTCTNTACGTATCTCGATAAAGCAATTGAAATGGTATACTCACTCTTTATCGGTTGAATTGCCATCGGTCAGCAGGATCATGACTCTTCTTGCCTTCGGGTAACGGGAATTGGGGCCGTTAAAGTCATCCCTCACCACCTTTTCGATTGCATGCGCGGTGTANGTTGTATACCCATGGTACTGCAAATCAATAATACCTCCGAATAACCGCTGAAAGTATGCGATTCTTCAACAAAATACTACGCTTGAGTTCTTTTCAGACTGACTTCAATGTACTACTTCCACTTCGAGTAGCGTCGGCATAATTTGAAAATCACTACTTTTACTTGTAGATNAATAAAAACTGGGTTACTTCTACTATACTATTTAAGTGCCGACACTTCTTTCGATGTGATAAGTATAGAATACCTTTATTTTTCGGACTGCCGCTGCAAAGTCTATGTGATTAGAATTCGCTCCCATTGCGATTTCTGTAGTGAGGTATGGTTGATCTTCTGGCTCCATATTGTAAAAATAATGGGAGTATTGTACCTGCAGAAATTGACAAGAATCGAAAAATACACTGATATNGAACGGGTGGACCTGAAAGCTCTCACGACTCCAACTTGGACGGGCCCTGAAATGTCGAAACCGGAGACGACATTGATAATCCAATCTTTCACGGTCTCAAATTTACTCGGGGTAATCGACTCCGAGCCGTCGACAAGAAAGATCAAGTCTATCTTCGACTGAGTACATTCTGCAAGCAAAGGGTATATAGTTCACAGCACTGGGGTACAAAGAAGCAGTCTGCAACCATTAGTGTACGCAGCGTGCCAAATGACAACATTTGAGACACTATAGCCCAAATATAAGCGTGAGTTTGGTTTAGCAAAAACGACAATATTTGGAGGGATCGAGTAGAACACATGCTTGGAATGATCATCCGCAGGTTTGGTTTAAGGTGGACCAAGAATAAAATGATTTTTTTACACAAAAATTGGATCCAAACGTAGATACCAATTAATAATAATAATGTGAATGCACCACAGGATTAAATTGCACTTGTACTCGAAAATCACAGCATAATTTCTGTAATTGCGATTTTTCAATTTCAGTCATATTAACCTCTGCAACCTTGCCAATTCTTCATCTAGTGACCTCTTCATGTATTGCATAGGTATAGCAATTTGACTGTAATACTGTAATTTTAAAAATTTACTTCAATCTCGCCATTTTCCTTTGGGGGCAGGTTGCCCTCCGGATTATGTGTGTATTTACCGGTTTTACTGTGAATAAAGAATATAATAAGATAGCAAGGCTGTTTAGATCAGCAGAGACAAATAAATTTCTCTCACAAAGATTTACGGCGAGTCAAATGCTTGTTTATCATCATACGTAAGTTCCAAACTGTCCATATAACAAAGTTTCGACGGCGGATCGCTGCTAATCATACCATATCTGATGGTTTCGAGTCAGGTGAACAAATGATTTTCTCTATTTCAAAAATGGATATATAATAGATCGTGCGCGTCAAATCACTCGGCGTTTCATGGAAATGGACCTGCGTTCTAGGGATTGCCGACCCCTGATAAAAGCCGGGGCTCTGTAATCAAAATCCGGCTTTAGTATAGTCATACATCGTTGTGGTATTGTGCCTTCATTTTTCATATGCCTGTAGCGAAAACACGATTTTTACCACTGAATGTAGGCAAGTAAGTGCTGATGACTAGCATGCACCGCTGCATCACTAATGGGCTGCAGGTTCGAGTCCGGATAAGTCGACTCCATAACTCCTCTCTAAATGTTGGAGATTTGGCTATTCTCTCATCCCATCCGACCCGCAAAAACGTTTTCTTACAAGACGCTGCGATTGCAATTGGGCCCGCTATAAGTCGGCAAATCAGTAATCATATTTAAGAAAGTCGGCCAGGTCCGACCTGACCAATGACCATAGTGGCCGAAACAATGTGAATACTAAACAAAAAGCAAAAGTTTGCGTACCATCACGAAATTTGCCAAGTTATCGCCAATTCATTCATTATATACCACGGAGCTATGAATTGCGGGATCAGTATTTTGGTAAATTACAATAGTAATTTAAAGCATAATATGGCAGTTGTATAACTACGGGCAGTGTATATATAGATTAGGGTTACCATATTTTTGTGGCACAAATTCCGGATGCTCGTCAGCGCCTACTAGCGGATTTTAGAAAGAGGTATGAGCACATTGTCGAACAATAGGACGTCACACCAGCAAAGCCTTGTCTAACGACTAGAGGTGGTCACGATCCGGTTCAGGAGTATCTGGTTGTGGGATGTAGGTTTTAACCAGGGCCAAAGCCACATTTTCCAGCCCCCTCCCGTCCCAATAAACACTGATCTTGGACCCGCCGTAGGGTAATCGATTCAACTTCTTGGGACTTACTATATGCATCTGGTTTCTATATGCATCCGGTCGTTAAATGATTTGAACGAATTATGTCAATAATATTGGTTCTTCCATATATTACTAGATAATTTTATAAAGGCAAACTATACCCCCAGGTTTAGAACCACCATCTTTTAATAATCATCCAAACGGCCTAAACCTATTCTATGAATATACCGTTATTTTGTAATTGCGATTACAATTAGACCTATTTTTGGAAATGAATAGTATTTTTATTTATTTTTGATTGCAGTTTTTGCGAGGGTGGTAGTCCCCATATCAAAACCAAAATCTGTGTTCCTAAATTGCGCGCAGCGCGAAGAAAAATTTCATGTAGCATAAATCGGCCCAAAAATAATATTGTTTAGGTTGATTTACGAAAAAATTCAAAATTCCGGACATTTAGGCATATTTTAGAAATTCCTCCCGGACGCAGTTTTAATGGTGAAATTCCGGACATGTCCGGGAAATTCCGGACGTATGGCAACCCTAATATAGATCCTCTACGAAAAAAAGTTGTCGGAATCCTTAGAATAGATATTCATTCGCGACAGAGCATTCAAATATAATTTACTCCTTGTAGTATATTCTTGATCAAAATATCCCCACCTTCCCTACAGGGCGTTCGTTGATGCCAGTTTACAGAGCGCCGGCCATCACCCCGGCCCGATACTACCTCTGAAAGATAACATGTTCCCTCTGCTTTGTAATTGTAGGAGCAATTAAATGCCCGAAGATGTGCACAAGTCTAGAAAAATAATATCGAATGTTAACCCCAGGTTAACTCAAATCGCCATCATGAAAGAAACCACTTTTAGGTCAGGCTTCAAATTATCGAGTTACAGAACGTATATTACTATGTACTATATATATATCCTGACAATGTATAGGTATATGGCGCACTCTTGACAACTTTTAGAGATTTCCAATCAATTCAAATCGATATTGAGCCGACAACTCGTGTCCTAAATCAGTTACATCCAATGTCATGGTTAGGGTATACGCGACGGGGTTGAAATGAATTCTTAATTCCTTACCGTCGCCCCGAAAACATTGACCAATGCATTTTACCAGTAGACGATCCGTCGGCAAACCGGACGTAACAGGTTGGGATTTCCTGCTATCTGATATCAATGATATTCCCAAGCTGTCGTGTTGACTGATATCTGCCCCCTGCAGTCTGCGGTCTACCTTTTCTTGATTTGAACAATTATAAAGTATCCCGTTCGTAGTCGCATTGTCAGTAGCAAAATTATCGAGCAACATATCTGAAAACAGATTGATGCCATGTAGTAGTTTGTTAAGCAAAACTAATTACTTTTTTACATCTGGTTTTGGACATCACTTTTGAAGTATAATGGCATCATCTCCCGAGTGTAATTGTTTTACAGAGTGAGCAAAATAGCTTATGTTCCAAGGTAACTGAATACATTTGCGACAGTCGCGCCTATTTGCAGTGGCATTAGTCATTTGGCCATAGTCGAGACGATGCTCTCTGGAATTTGAAAAGTAGATTAACTGTTTAGCGTATTTGACCCCTCGATGAAACCAACGTTTTAAAAATACTTACTTGACCAAGTTTCCGAACTGCTACTTTTACTTCGACTTGATGTAGTTTGTCGTAACTTTGAAATCATTACTTCTCCGTGTAACGTAGTAGCAATGTACAGGGCTACTTCTCCTTCTACTTGATTATTACCCAGAGTTGTAACCAAGTCACAAGGTGCCGAGTCTCACGTCAATCTTACTTTTATAGTTTTGATTCGAGTCAAGTCGAGCCATATTCAATTTGCCGAGTCAATGCCGAGACCGAGTCACGGCTCAAAGGGCCGATTCCAAGCCGTAGTATTGCGACTCGAGCCCGAGTCCAAGTAATACTGTTTATTACTGTTCAGTCTCGAGTTCAAGTGATGTTCAACTCATTTATACAACTCTGCTAGTACGAAGCGAATCCACGCATTCTTATTATACTCATTTGTCTCGCTCTTAACCAGAGATAGTCGGCGTAGAAGTACTTTTACTTTGTCGAAGTACTTGAGTAGGTTTTGCCACCTCAATCGGTTATGATTTTGAACTACTTCTAATTTTACATCACAGTTAGATTAGGCCTAGAATACTGACCGTTTTACTTACTCGGAAATGATTACTTCTATCTGTACGTGAGTGGTAATTTATCTTCTTACTACGACTTCTACTTTAGTATAAACCATGACTATTATGACCACATCTACTATAGATTTGTCTCGAGTCATATGACTTGGTGGAGTGATGCGCAATGACTCGTGTACAAGTCGAGTCACAGTAAATTTGAACTCAATATTAGCCACGCTCAAATAATGGGTGTAATGATGTAATAATGGGTGTTATGATTCAGTGATTTGCTGCGCTCAATACTCTGATATCTATTTCCTTTGGCTTTATGTACTTATTACGGCATGTGTTGTGTGGTAATTTCTCAGGCTTAAATTAGTGGCATCTAGACCAGAGGTCTCAAACACGCGGCCCGCGGGCCGCATGCGGCCCGCGAGACCATTTTGTGCGGCCCGCGACGGCGTTTTGGATTTCGAAGTATTCGACAATATTTTACTACCAATTTTTGAGAACTTAAAATTCTACTCCAGAAGCCTCAAACTACTCATCAAACTTCACTAATGCATCACTGTCAATAGTTACCACTCAGTGGAAGATCAACTATTACGTGACATTACTTGTTTAATATGGTAAAACATGACCCGTTGATGATTCGTGACTGAAAATTGTGATTTGAACTTGAGCGCGACCCTCTGTAGAATTACTCGTACTCGTCACGTCAAACGTTACAATCAGAGAAGGACTTTTGTGACTCGGAATGCCGTGACTTGGTACAACCACGCACGCAACAAAGCATGGTGTCCTATATGGTGTGGACACAAACAAATCTCACGGCTCAGTGAAATTGGTCTTTGTCACACTTTGGTCAAAGGCAATTTGACGGTAATTTTTGACCGGCTTGTCCTGCATTAGCCTAAATTTGATAAAACGGGTATCAATGGAATGCTA
>ATSW01011879.1:0-17924 GCA_000444245.1 Botryllus schlosseri
CGCTTTAGAAGAGGGTTTTCGCCTTTTTTTTCTTGTCCATATTTCTGCGTTACGAACGAGTTCCGGCAGCGGCGGCGGTGAGAGCGGGTGAGTCGAATGCAAGAGGTTTTCGGCGAGAGGCAAACAAAGCGCACACACGAAGGATACCGGGAAAGAAAGATGAACAAAAACTCCAATTAAATACTGTGCGCGGCGGCAAACGTTAGGGCAATGGTGCGGACAGTGTGGCGAGTCTGGGTTTGGATAGAGAGTTCGATCGGCAATTTGTATCCCTGCCAGACATGGGCCTGTATATTGATTTGCATACGAAAAACAGGGACTTGTGAATTTCGGCAGGGTCTGGATTTGAAACCTTCAAGAAACCGGATTTCAGACATGAAATGACCTTACATTATTATGGGATTTGTAAACCAAGTTTACTCGCCATACCAGAAATGACAGAAAGAGAATTCCGAATTTGGGTGTGTTGAAATTTTAATCTACAAATCTCTAGTAAAGTATCTCAATCATCAAATGGAGTAAACACTGCCACCAGGGCAGGATTTATCACTCTTTTACAGGGTCAGATCTACTTTTTAGATGCAGATGTCACCGCGCTATACCAACCCAATAACCAAAAAAGGTCTCAAAGCTCGTGCCTAATTCTTACCGACTAAGGCATCAGTGCGGGTTGTACTTCAGTGTCAATATCGCTCGTTTCGTCCTATATAATCTATGATTAGGATTACTACCTGTAATGTTCTCTTTAGCGACCACCCCTTGCACAGGACGACACCTGGTTGGAATTACCATGTAATTCTTGGACCATACACTACATAACTCATGAGTGAACAACACTATCACTACGAATGAACCCTTTAAAGTCAGAAAATAGTATTTTCTGGAAAGATATCCTTCCTCCAGGCATGACTTTACAGTCACTCTCTATGCAACCACCAAGACCATCGCCACACTGTCGGCGCAGACCAATCCAGGATCCTGAATGCCGATCGACTGGAAGTGCGTGTGCGTTCGATTGCACAACATGCAATGATTCCGCGTACGAAAAGTGCGTCACATAGTAACCAATCAAAAGCAAAGGCCTTGGCACGGTGCAAATTAGCGAGCAATCGTGTGCGCGTGATAGCTAATCGATCTTACCCATGCATTCCGATTTTTATTTATTTCTTGAACAACCCATGTTTTCTGGAAAGATTCAGGAAATTCAAGCACAAAAAGATACAGTCGCTGTCGGTACATATTCCAGTAGCCGACAAGCGATCGCACAGTCAACAGTTGACATATAAAATGTCATCCGATACTATTGAATTGATCGTATGGTACTCGTTCATGGGTGGTTTTGAAACGAATTTGGAGAAACGCCACGTGTTGGTAAATAAAATCATGACAGAAGTCCATTGCTACATCACAGAGACAACAATCCTCTAATGCCAGAATTGAAATTGAGGTCATGGGTCAGCAGTGTTTCCGACCACTGACCACGCACATCTCATCTACCAAGCTCCAGGTCAGTATTCAGCAATACGGTCCCATGGCACTGTTGTTATTTATCATAATTTATCGTCATTACGGCCACGGCGTGTGGAGACCATCAGTCCCAAGCGATAGCAAGCTTGAATTCAAAGCTGACAGTGAGTTTTATTTTACACCGAGCATACACCGTGTCATAAGCCATACAAAAGCCAGCAGTTATTGGTAAGGATATAAAATGATAGCCCTATTATGGATGAGGCCCTCTTTGCTGAATTAAGACGATACGGGCACCGCAAGGTCGAGTGTGGTGGAAATACGTTGTTACCAGGCAGTGCCTTGTAAGATAATAAACAAAATCAATTTTGTCATAACCTATGACTGGATTAAGGCAAAAACCGCCCAAATACCGGGTTAGTACAAATAAATAAACAAAGTACGCCCACTTGAAACCGGGCCAGTGTTCGTTTTCAAACAATTGATTAAAAAATATAAGAGTCGTCGATTATTTTTCGTGGTTAGGTAATTCAGAACCAATTGATCTTGTTAGTGAATGAGAAATTTATCATGCAAATCTTATAGTAGAATCTTTGATTTAAGTGGACAGATAACATGTTTCAAATGACACAAGATGTATTGATTCGTCCAAGTCCAGACAAGAAACTCAATTATATTCCAGTTCAATCTCGTAAAAGGCAATTAGCCAATGCATAAATCTGCAACTGCCCTAGATACAATCGTGCTCAAGGCCACAAAAGCCATTTTTCGTTATCCCAATGTGACAAATTCTTTCCGGCTGATTGCAGTAGTTGGCATAAGCAGGGCACAAATCAACTGTGTCGGATATGAGATTATTCGTCATGAAGGGGGATCAATTGGTCAGGAATACACCTTACCGGGGTATGTAATTTTGTGCATGTCAACCACGGGCGTACGAGTACAAGTATCGGAAAACGCAAAAATCGTACTTATCTGGCTTTTTCTCCTCCAGCATTTGAGCTTGATGCGCCTCATACTCGGCCTTCTCCTTCTCATACTCTCGTTGACGATGGTCCAATTCAGAGTAGTCGGACTCCAATTTCTTTTTCATCATTTCATGTCGCCGCCCGAGCTGAAAAGACGGATCTCAAGTTACCCGCCGTTCGGAAATTTAATGTTAGCAAACGCGATGCGGTCAGCGGTCTCACAACAATCACTGGCAGTCACACTAAAACTCAGCCACTGACAAGCAAAATTCATTACGGAACTGGTCCTAAGACAGGGAAAACAGGCAGAGCTGTGGGTCACTGTCACTGATCCCGACAAAGAAGGCGTCTGAGTCTGCCAGATGTGATTCCGTTTTGTCGGCTCCTATCCACAACAATCAAAACAATCACACCACGACATCGGGGCAACCTCGCGACACTCACGTCCGCCTCGGAATCTTTCAACTTCTGCCTCTTTTCCGCCACCTTCATCTTAAACACTTCCTCCATCTCCTTCTCCATCTTCTTCATCTTAATGACGTGCTCGCTCTTCTCCTCCTCCATCTGCTGGAGTGGACTCCTGAACCGGGAGAGTCAAGAATAATTAACACGAGAGGCGGGTTTAGTCTCCGAAACCCCCAATTTGAAACAATAATCAACCATACTGGTGGTCAACATTACCATACCAGACCGAGCGAGCGAATTACTATGGACAAATAATATAGACTTGAATGTGGCTAAATTCTAGTCTCCCAGTGATGCCATAAAGAGAACTATAACTAAGTATCGAGCATTCCTTGATGAAACACAGGTATATATTTCTGGAAGTAGTGACATTCGCAAAATTACGAGAAACTGAATGATCATTCGTGCTGGTGCATAATACACATTATACGTTACAATAAGTCACGATTGCGTATTAGTGCCATCTGTATAGTCCTTCTCATGATTCATATTGTATTGTCTTCATTACCGAAAACAAAGTGATTACGAGTAAGGAGGCTTCGAAGCTTGTGTGACGTTTTTCGATTAGGCTAACTGATAACTATACGAAATTAATGTAACAACATCGACACCACTGTTATTTACTACAACATAACACCAGAACGTGCATCCAATGTCTAAATCGATACCGTAGTACGATGTCGGCCCATTAGCACAACGCAGAAATTCTCAAGCATTTCTATAATTGCAGTCACATAGGTGTGATGATGTCAAAGCGCGTTTGCTGAGCCACAGGAAATGATTCGATTTCAATTATGCGTGAAGCTTGACAACGAAACCGGCAATGTACGGGTTGAACACATTTGCACCGGGATGAAAACGTACACATTTTCTAAATATATCCGAAAAGCTTGGTATCAAGCTCGGCCTTACTTGGTCGGCGGTTTTGGCCCGCCAGACGACGTGCTTGTGACTAGCGACAATTTTTTGCTTCTGTAGTTTTCATAATGCACGTTATTCGTTACATCTTTCAAGTCTTGCATGTGCGTGCTGTAAAAGGAGCGCACAAAATCAGACACCGACGTCAGACAAATGCGGCAGCGTGCGATCTTACCGAATGAGCATATCGCGGAGCACCGTAAAGTCGCAATGGTCAATGTTCTCCACTGAAAACGAGACTCAATACAGACGTCGTATCAAGAGGCTGATATTTTGCCACATACCTTCAGCGATGCCCCAAGGATATTGCCTTCCGCGGATACGCCGTCCATTCACTTCTAATACTGTATTGCTGCCTACGACCGCAAATGGTACACGTTCCTAAAACGTTGGCAAATTGTTTTAGTAACAGTGCACGACAAAGTCAAGCACACTCGCAACACACAAATCATTGCAGATATTCACGAATTAGTACAACACTCTCATGCAACCCCAATACCATACTGATACTGATACCACACACATGATTTTAACAGGCTTGGTAGCAGTGGAAGTTTAGTTTTATGGCGACAATATTTATGTAAGCAGAACGCGTCAGCAGTATCAGAAAATCACGAATTTAAATAGCTAAAGGAGGAAGTAACAACTCAAAGCACAACCATTCAGCAATATTCAAAAGTATAATAACGACACAATCTCGATTTATCAAGAAAATATTTCGTCGAAATAGATCAAAGTAGCAAATGTCCATTTTTGAAATTTTGAGATCATTCTTCAGTTGATCGAAAATCTAGTCGTTTCAAACCTAACCATGAGCCGAAAAAATTGAAAACTTTACATGACGTTACTTTTATCAAAATGTGTAAAATGGAAAACAGCTACTTCGATTCCGTGTCCGCAGTCTCCAGAAATTCGGTATTAAATCGCAGTTCCAATAGCGAAAAGACGCAGTATCAACTCAAAGGTCGATCAATGAAGCATGATGTCACTACACGCATGCTCTCACAGATCAATAGATACTAAAGACAACGCTGGCGGAAGTATACGGTTAGCGTTATGACGCCAGAACGCCGCTAGCAACTCACTTTGAGTTTTCTGTTCAGCCTATTTTCCTCTTCGTCTTCGCACTCTGGAAATTCGTACAACTTGATCTTGTGCTCCTGAATCTCTTTCAGAATCTGTAGTCATAACGAAGAGCGTCTTTCACAAACTCGACACACACCCTCTTTTTGCACGTGTGCCTCGAGATATAACAAATGTTTCGGGTTGAATGTGTTGACTTATTGGCGCCGAGCAAGATTGTTATTCTTTCCCCCATTTACATACGCACCTGTTTCTTAAATCTCTGGCATTCTTCCGGTGTCATTGTGTCGGCCTTTGCGATGAGTGGAATAATATTGACTTTATCGTGTAGCCTTTTCATGAATTCGATATCGAGCGGTTTTAACCTGAACGCAAATTCGACACATGCTCAACACAACGATGTACTCGGACCACTAGATGATTCCAGTTTTCAAATCTAACTAGTTAGAACGAAATCTCGGTAATCTAATTCTAATCAAATTTATGAAATGCTTACATGCTCTAACTTTGATCGTAATCTCATTTCTGGTTTTACTGAAAATGCTAGAGGTATAGTAGTAGTATAGCGTATAGTACAAAGGGAAAGGAAACAGTGCAAAACAAGCCCAGCTTGCTTGCTTGCTATACAGACATTTGCCCTTCTCATGCTAATGAGATATTTATATAAGAATGAACTGTAATCTTTATGATCCGAACTTGATCTTGTTGTATTTCGTCCTTATTTCGACTTCACTTTCAGTATTCCATTCAGTAATTCTACTTCTAATTCTATTTGGAAAAGTTGAAAATTTCCTAGATGTAATATCGACACCCACCCGTGTCCCGAAGGGGCGATGAAATAAAGACAGCAATGCACGCGGTTGTCGGCGACTTTGGATCTCGTGACTCTGGACTCTGCATTGAGGTAGTCTTCAAATTTAGATTCGATATGGCTGATGACCGGTTGCCAGCTGCGAAAATATTAGCAACGCCGTAAGAAAACAGATTTCACAATAAAACTGTTTGCGAGTAAACGATAAAACTCCGTACCCGATCGGATTGAGCAAGATCATAAAAGTAAGTGCCATTCACTAATTGAAAGGAGGCTTCAGAGAGTCCGTAGAGTGTGCGGTAAACAAAGATTTCCTCAACATATAGCATACCCAGCACAATATCTTGTTACTAAGGATCGAGAAAAGTCATAGCGCCAAGCAGATCAAATAAGTTTTAGAGAACCGCAAGACCATATCACTTCGAATATATTGTGAAAATAATTCAACCATAGCTGGATTAGCAGTAGGTATCTCAAAATACGTTATTACGGTTCAAATTTCCGTGACCTTGTTACAGTAACCTACTACCCAAGGAGCACTGAATCAATGTATTGCATAGCGAGATTTACTAGGTAACGGTGAGATCAATCTTAAAATAGAAGTTCCACAAAGAATTTGACATGGATGCAACACAGATTTACCGTACAGAACAGAAGCCCAGGAAATTACTATCAAGTTACATACGCTGTTATTCTACAACGTTGACAAAACATGCAAAAATACAGTCCGATATTCATGGATGAACGCACCATTCACTGTTATCCACTGCATCCCCAAAACCTGGCGTGTCAACTACTGTAAGGTTCAATGTCACACCATTTTCTTTCACAAAAACTCTTGTCGTATCCACCTGAAACAGAAAAATGGGCGTCAGTCACGGACAAAGGTCATGCAGCGTCTAAAATGTCATATAGCGTCGGCAATTTCGAATCAATTCGTATCACAGATAAATCAATAAAACACTAGGAATAGCTAATCGTTATATGACATGATACGCTGACAGATTATCACAAACCAAAGCGCACATAAAATGCGAGCAAATACGCATCTAATCGAATAGCAAAACAAATACCTAGCAAGGATGTGCATTGAGCAACCTATTCAGCGACGAAAATAAACTGTAACAACTGCGATTTTCATCGAACATTTGTAGTTCATGACGGGTGATCGTAATCACAATATTTTTAGTAAAGTTTCTCCCCAAAGCTGGTCCCATAGACCTACGGACCAAAAATTATAAACAACAATCTCGACTCGAGTCTATGACCCTCTCAAAGTCACCCAGGAAGTTGACGGACATCATGTAAACGAAACATTGACACTTATATTTCATTCCTTGTCCTTTATTATGCTATCGTCTGTTACTTTAATCTGTATGCCAAGGTGGATGTTTGAATGAAAGCTACGTATTCCAAGTCGTTTCGACTCCTTCATATCTTTAACTGTATCGCAATCATGTGGTGTTGTGAAGCTATTAATTAACTGAACATAACTGAACTAGGTTACATTGCCCGCAATTGAGGTTAAAAAGGGTACATTCAAATCAAAATAGAAGGTTTGAACAACTGATCTTAACAGCGTGTTATGAAGTTATGTAAATAGCACATTGTTTGATAAGGATAGCTGAATTGGCAACATATGCTGGGCAATTTATACGAACAAACAAAGACTGCCAAGACGAAAAAGTTATTTTGAGTGTAGACTCAACAGTACAATAGGCCGTGAGCAAATCGTAAGAGATGCCTTAACAGTGATAGTAAACAGAGAGCAATATCAAAAGCAAATTAGCCACATGCCTCCCCAATTGAAAATTGTACATACTATTATATTCACATAACATGTCATTAAGATGAAGCAAACCAAGACAAAATTAATTCCAAGAATGTAAAACGCCTCGAAAATTGCAGAACATTTACTCTAAGTTGGATTGCATGTTGCAATTTTATTCATTACAAAGCACAGTCAGTAGTAGTATAGTGGCATTACGATTTTAACCCTAACCCTACTATATAGTAACAAATAATCATACATTATAATCAGTGCAGGTACAGTTGGAAAAAATCAATTTCTCTGCACTCTAGTTATCCCTTGTGTGAATCAATCCTCAAGCGATTGGAAACAGAGATTTTGTAACTTATTAAATTTTCTAATCCATTGTTCATTGACACTAGCCGGTGCTCTTCATTTTATGCTGCTCATGATTGTAATATTTATAGCAGGATGGCTTAACATCGGAACAGATTCAAAACAAGGCTTAACCAACATTCGCAAGTCACAATTTCGGATCAGGTAGGACACTTGGTCCATCATCAACATGAACCAATATTGCTACAATTAATATGACTGAATTATTCCATGGGACAGTGTATAGTTTCTATACACACCTTAACAGTTTTTTTAGTTCGTATGGAAGGCCCTGGATATTCCGATGAGTACAAATCAGTCAGAAACAATGAGTTTATCAAAGTAGATTTTCCTTGCCCACTTTCCCCTGAAAATATAAAAGTATTACAATGGACCAGAAAGCAGCAATGCTATACACTAGAATAGAATGCCTATACAAGATTATTATAGAGATATGAAAGGCATTGTGCAAATCGAGCCGACACACTTGAACAGCATCGAGGAATTCGAAGCATGTTGGGGTCTTGATATGTAGGCGTGAGATCAAAAAGAAAAAGGCTTGACATGCAATCGAAGCTTACACATTTTATGCCACTATAATCGACAATGCATCAATAAAAAGGTATCTTACCTACAACCATTAACGTAAATTCGAAGCCTTGCTTCACCGACTTTCTGTACAACTGATTTGGCAAGTTTGCGAAACCGACATAGCTATCCAGTGTCTTAGGCTGCTGCTGTAAAACGATCAGTAAAAAGTTGCTTCTACATAAAACCATACTATAATCAGAGTACTTACAGCTGCTCACGACAGTTCCCAAGTAATTTTGCGTTCAACATGAAAAAGAAGAATTTTGTATTAGTGAACGTACCAGTGTCACACACAATGATTTATCTTCAGCGCCAAAGTGGAAACTTTCAAAAAATAGGGGTACTACACCAGAGCCAGATAAGTTGAAATATAGCCTATTAGAAACAATAATACAAACGTCAATGCAGTGCATTAAAGGTGATTCATTCAAAAGACAAACAAACGGTTACATTAGACTGTCAAGGAATGATTGGTGAGTGCATAGAAAGGGCAGGAAAGAATTCACGGTCTGCTGCAAAATACAGCCTTTTCAAAGCGACTTGAATTCGTTCAACGAACAGTGTTGTCAAAACCTTGGCAAGACAAATCAAAATTGTTTTACTATTGTTTCATACTCATTGTGAAGTTTGATAATAGAATCATGACTCAGAGTTAACGAGTCATCCACACATTCCTCATTTCAAACACTATTTGTCCCTGGAGGCAAACGAAAAACTTTGGTAAATATTACAGTCTGAAAATAGCTATCGAATTACACCAAGATCTTACAGTTAGATAATAGCGCTACATTAATGATGGTAGGCTCAATTCTAACGCGCGCACACGGTGGGATTGTACAACACGGATTTCACACACCAATGCCCTGAGGTAAGATATAATGAATATTCGAGTATAATGCAATGTTCAACTCACCCATATCCCTGGAATTTAACAAGACCATCGGCTAGTACAAAAAAATATGGTCAAGAAACTATCGGCAGCCGCGGTCCAAGGATATTCCAATCAATACCACTGGCTTCACTACAAACTAATTAGTAACAATTACGACAATAACTGCAGAAGATAAATGAATCAATATTTTAAACCCATAATTATGGTCTTCCACCAACAAATAAACTAGACTTTCAAGGATAAACAATGGAATCAATTGTATGGTTGGATAATACTACTATATTACCATTCACATTCTTGGTCTTTGTATAAAAAGCACAGTGTAACAGTGCATATTTTTAGAACTATTGGAATGCCTCAATAATCCATGCCATGACGGTATGTAGCTTACTATCGACTTGGAAACAGCATGCTAACTAAATGCTCTAGGCTAGGTTAGTCACAGACGCTACTCAAGGAAGCATGTAATTCCTGGATGTCTGGAGCCGGATTTTGCGTGATTTCTTTTATAAACTATTTGAACACAAATACAGACTGAAAATAGCCTACTGTATAAGCGATGTTGAGAATAGATAGCATCACACTCATGATAGATCGATACAGCTAATCCTATGAACCTGAATGCCTTGGTAGTGACAGGCAAACTAGACTAAAGAGAGCATGGCGACAATCTGAAAACAATTTTAAAACTCCGGAACATTTATAGGCAGCACCATTCTAAAGTCGGATTGCAATTTAATATCCGCATTATGGAAATCAGTTCATCTACAATTGTACAATCAATTACAGGTTGGTATATCGATGTCTACAGATCTACTGCTAGCCGTCAGCGAACTCATTATTTTGTTATTGGGGAATCACGTATCTACACCATATGATTGTCTAGGCTAGGAATTTGACAAATAGTTAATTACAAAAATAACCTACCCAAGTTAGGAATTAACGACTCTTGCCAATCAATCAGCAGTATACGAACCCTTACTCAAATGCTCTACTTCTATGTCTGCAAGCATTCTAGTTGTACAATGTTCAGCATGATGTCAAAATTGGATGAACCAGTAGTAGCAATCAGATACCGCAATGCATTGTTGTACGTTTGGCCAGAACGAGTAACTGAAAGTCCTCCGTCAATTTTTTTTTGAGCAAGGATGTTGAATAGTTTTGATTGAAAACAAAGATGAAAATCTGTTTCTCCACCATCATCATGTCACCATGTGGTACAAATTAGAGGCCGGCCGATTATCGACCTGGCCGATATTTGGAGCTTTCTTGATTATCGATATCGGCCTATGAAGGCCAATATTTTATATATAAAAAAAATTCAAAAATATTGGAAATTCAATGCTCAGTGTTCTCAATGTCAAGAAATCGACGAAGCAACGGGCGATACATGACAGATTTACCCTTGAAGGACGAGTTTAACTGGTGAGCATGCATTGAAACTTTGCTCCTGCATTACAATCTACCTCTACTGGACTGATCTGCAATTCTGTATCACGTTGAGCTTTTTGGGTTATCCCAAATTTCAATGAATGTGCTTTGTGCACAATTAAGCAATACTTCTTTTTAATTTCAGTTTTCTCGTTTGTTGTTCAGCTTTCTGTGGCCTGTACAAAGTGCCATCTTGCCTAATATATAATATTTTTGGCAAAATGGTTCTCTGCTCCTTCCATATCAATATCGGCCTATGGTATCGGTTATTGGCCTTGTGAGTGTGTCGATTATCGGTATCGGCCTGCAAAAACCAATATCGGTCGACCTCTAGCACAAATGTGGGACAGAATTTTAATTAGCTGCCATTGAAATGTGCTGGGTACATTATCTGGCTCATCATCCCGTGTTCCCGTTGTTATCGTTCAGGACTTATATGCCTATCTATTGTATTATAAAGTACTGATAAATTTGTTTACATAATTTTTTACCTATATATCTGTATTACAAGCTGGCAACACATTTGACTACTGAGGACTAGCTAGTTGTTGCTGACTAACGTTGCTACTAAACTTCAATCACTACGTTCGAAAACGTCAAAAATTGGAATTTAGAATCAATAGTTGCCTTGCTTCTATATCGCGAAAATAGACAAGGTTGAAAGGTCTTCTTTAGCAGAAAAAGTGTGTTCAGATTACATATTGAATGGTTGCACGGCAACAAACTGTCACGCGACATATTGGCATGTCACGACCCAATGGTTCACTTGCATAAAATTTGAAGTCTATTAACTTGCAAGAGGAATACAAGCATCATTGTTGCCGATTGTACTGGTGATGAAATCTGTTTTCTAATTGTGATGTTGACATTTACCAATAATTGGAAATCTTATACTGCTTGTGCATTATTAGTTCCTTCTACCGTGAGGTAGACACAGGTATCCATGCACCTAAATAAATTGATGATAACAAAGTTTTATAAACATTGTTGTGTTTATATATGATATCAAGACAATTTTGCTACAACATCCAGTTATTCCCATTCCATTCCCAAGTGTCTGATAATATGGCAAACCGGCGTAACAGTTTGAGATGTTAGGCCCTATATAGTTTATAGATAACCATGCTATCTCTCTTTACAGATCCTAGTCATCCTTTAATATGCTGAGTAAATATAGGTGGACATACATGTTTGTTTATGACTACCACACTACATACCACCAAATACTCCAAGTTTATTCATGACAAAGCATCAGAAAATACAACCAGAGTTCAATAACTTGGCCACGAAAACGGCCAAATGCTGACCTGATAGTCAATGTGTACAATTTACATCAAATAATTTGTTGAAAACCCCCAGAGGTTGTGGACAGCTAACTAACTTAGCAGTGACTTTGCTGCATTACACTCATAGTTAGGCTATATAAAGTTTGCCTAACACTGCATCATATATTACAGTTTTGGTAGAACTGCCAACAGTCAATTTCAATCAATTAAAAGTAATAACAGCGCTGATATTCCCCTGATTGAATTCTATTATTGGAATGGTAAAAATAAACAAAACATAGCGAACCCAAGGAGATAACAAATAGCCGATTAGTTACATTATTGATTTACATTATCTTCTCGATGACTTTACAAGATAGTAGTATCACGGTTCAGAAACATGAATGGGCTTAATTGAAGATGAAAGCATTCACTCGTTTCAACCCCACCATCATTTATTAGATATACAGAAACTACGCTCAATTACCATACAATTAAATGTATCAAGTGTATCCATTACTACCCTAATCGTCCATAACTAATATCAAACGGCAAGAAGAAGCCTAAGGTATGATTGGCAATGTATTTGATGATAAGTGCTAACAGAACGAACTCAAAAGCCATCAGTACTGCAGTAACTAGAATGTTCCACCAAATTTCGTGACGTCATATTTTGAGATACGATTTTTGATATACGATGCTCTTTTCCATTCTTTACTAGTTGCAGAAGATTACCCCTGACGAGTGTCAGCCGAAAATTTTCGGGTTCATTTCAATATGAATATACTATTCAACAAAATAATTGTACATTCATAGAATATGATCAAGGCTACAGTTCACTAATTTATACAGTGTCACGAAATTTTCTAAAGTGAGCCTTTCTAAACTCCCCATCTTTTGCCCTGAATTTTCACACCCTCAATGTTACAATCCCGACAATAGTTTTTAAAGTTAGGTTTCTCAAGGAGTCGAGGTTACAGAGAGCCGTGCTAGTTGAAATACATTTGCAATATACGATGACAGCAAATTCGGGTGCTAGCAACTCATTGTAGAATCTGTGACAGTTGATTTGACTTGTGTTTACTCAGCATCAATATTTATACGAAGTGACATGTCTTAACAGGTACTACAACGGACCTTGCGTGGGTAAGAAGATTCGATGTTTTCTGCATGTTCAATTTAGAATAAATGTGAAAATAATTCAATACTCAACTAGTTTTGAATAATATATTCATATTGAAATATACACTTACACTTGTCGGGGTAATCGTAACGAACTAGTAGAGAATTGAAAAGAACATTGTATATCAAAAATATCACCAGTTATGAAGTCACCAGCATGAAATTTCGAATATTCGAGGTCAAGAGTTTTGCAATCATACAGGGATGATAAACATTGTTATTTTCAAGACACTTGCTGCTTCAGCTGAAATAACACAAAGTAAGCAGCCAATATCAGGATCAGGCCAAAATGAAAGAAATTTTTCTGTGATACAGGGTGGATGATTTATCAAAGCTAGACCCTATTTCAGATGTCGTAAGGAATCATTTTATTGATCAAGTAGGTCTCAAAATCTGATTTAGCTTGCGCTATTCACTGATGCGTACAACCGAATTACGGATATATTTGATTGCACAGATTCACCAATTAAAGACTACAGAATGAATCACATGCTACAAGCAGCACATAACTGCCATGGTGTAGTCATTTTCAATACACATTTTCAATATCATTTTCAAATCAAAGTCATTTTCAAAATCACATCCATACACACTGAAGTAATTTTCTGAAACGAGCCTAGAATAAATTGTAGGCTTAAGTCTGTTATGATTTTCAAAGCCTTTCAATCATAAAGATTCATTGTTATTAGATGCTGTTAGTCATTAGGTGAATTCACAAAAATATCATTAATGGCCTACCATACCCTGCAGAATAGTTGAACCAGCGGGGTGGAGAACTACAGTATCTATAAAGATCTGTTTTAAGGCCCTGTTTTAGATCAGATCATTAGTAGGCTATGCCTATATACTTCTGTCTTTGCGATTCTTGCGACTGAATATTCCCTTAGACGCATGAACCTCTGAAATATATGCTGCGAAATGGAGAAGTGCTGACCAATTGACCATCGTATAGGGTTGCGGACTTTCTCGTAAAGACGTGTTATCACAATCACTGTACTGTGCAATGTGCATTGTGCAAGAAGGTCAGGTGTAATAAATACGGTACTATCTGTTGCGTAATCTGGCCGAATTATTCAACATTATTTAGACATTTGATACCTATATATATGTGCGGCGTTCCGCTGCGAAGTTCCAGTATGGCATACCCTACTCTACGCCTAACTTCGCAACCGCAAAATATAAAATATGGCGCGCTACAATAAGCCAATGTCAACTTATCTCGTACGCCTCGAATCGCAACAGCTCTGATGTTGGTGCGGATTAAAAAGGTACAGCACAGCATCTCGACTGCTACAGTGTCCATCTCACAAGATATTCAATACCAGACAGCAAATACGATCACATTTCCAACTTCTCGTGTACCTTGCAAACCAATACTACGCTGCAGAAACATTCGTGGTGACGTCATGACCACAGGATCTCGTAAAAATCGCGCTGTTGCGCCATTAGCGGTGAAACCAAGGGCAACGCCCCACTTGCCACATACTAACGGTGTTTGCCGCAACTTTTTAGCATGTATTTTGATCTGATTATGTAAAATACCTGGTCTTTAATGTGAAACAAAAGTATACTCCTCATCAGATACGATCATGAAGAATCGCCGACTACGTTCTATACCATGAAACGCTTCCTCGGCACTAAAGAGCCTTCTGTATAAGTCCTACAACATCACGAACCGCCTGCATCTGCGCTAAAAAATCAACTGCCGCTTGTGAACATCAATGAAAACAGACACCCAGCTGGTTGCACAAATCTGACGAACCACCGTCAAAGCAGCAAACACCCCAAGAACCTCGTCAACACCACAGTAATCAAGACAAAAGTCACTAGTTTCATGAACATACTATTGTAAGGCTACGTAAGATACTATGAAAACAACAGAGGCAACACATGCTATAACTTACAAACCCACTTCCCAAATCGACAGAAATGCATAATTCAGCGAAACGACACTTCCCGGGCCTTGAAGATATACCGCTATAACAGTACGAATACACAAAATAAGTAGCCGTCATATACCGCACCAATGGAAATAGCGGTCGGTCACTTCCAAGGCCGCAGTGCTTCGACAGATGCACTGCTTATCATACCATCGCAATCACAACATCCCAAATCAGGGCATAGACTTCATGTATTGCGATGTCTTCGGCCGGGAGTGTACTTGCTGCCTGAGACGATGAGAACAATATGCAAAAATTATCCTACGATGAAATCTATCATGCAGACTGCTAAATGAAAATTTAATAGTACAGAAGAGTAGTTTGGTAATACTTGTAACTTACGAAAGCATTGTGTACGTAGAAATGAGTATAAATGTCTTTCCGCAAAACAATACCGAACTGCTCCAAATCATACAGTAGTAAATATAAATATCCATGCAATCCAAGTGAAAATTTCCACAAATCAAATTAAATTTCTCAGAAAATATTCGCAGACCGCACACAGTCGAGAGTAATTGGCGACAAATTACACAAAACCAAATCGAAAAATTTCAATCAGCACTCGCAGATTGCAGACGCGGCAGGTCCGAAGCTCAGATGCAATCATGGAGTTGCAGTGCGGAAGGCCAGCGGCTGCCGAGACGCAGTGTACGCGATGCAGGCTCATCATCGAAGGTTCCTCATTTGCTGGCCCCGCGGTTGCCTGACTTGCTGTTGATGCGACCTCCTCCGCCTTCTCAGCGTTTCGGCTCCTTCGCAACGAAATTAACAGCGCAAAGATCAATTGGCGGGAATCAACAGTGTTTTCATTGCAGCGTGTCAGGGATCGGATTTATGGTTCAGCGGCGAAGTACTTCAACTTTTTCAGAGTACTCAAGTAGGTTTTGCATATTTGCGTCACTATAACAAGTGGTTGCGTTTTGAACTACATCCTTTGAAATAAAACTACTGACTTCTTAAACTTCTGATATTTTGCAAAGTGCAAAGTAGCTTTTGGAAGAATTTGAATTTCTGGTACGAGTGAAATCGTGCCAACAACAGCGCAAAATAGGCCCACGTCAGGTAACTAAATGTGTTTTCGCAAATTTCACCTGTTTTTGAAGGCTAACAATTTTCCTTTTCTGCATCCACTTGAAGTAATTTGGGAGTGTCTTGGAAATTGCTACTTCTACTTCAGCAGAAATTTACAGTATTACTTCTACTTGAGTAGCAAAGCTGACTACTTCGACCCCACTATGTGCATTCATATTAATATATATATTAATATGTGGTGTATATATATATGTACTAGAAGATCACACAAAGATCGCGCAGATCGAATAGGGTAATCTGGACAATTGTGTCGCCCATTCGTAGTCGGTTTTAGCTATTGTTTGAGTTAGTTTCATGATTTCCTGGTGAAAATTAAAGTCAAATCGCAATTGTAGCACGACCAGTATCCTACCGCCACACAATTATTTTCAATTACATCACCAAATTATACTACTACATCGTACATTCCACTGTAAAGTGTTATTTCAAAGAGTGACATCCTGTCATTGTAAAAAAGCTCACCTGGAAGTTGTCTGTGTTTTGGCAGTTTGGGATTGTTAGTAGGCGTGTGCACGCTGCAAAGCTTTATGAAACCTACCATCAGTAGGACTGCGGCGAGACCCATGAGAGCCACCGCCCACCAGTATTGCTAAAATTGAAACAGGCGTGAATATACATTACTGTTCAAGCGAGTTTGATCTAGTAAGCATGGCTTGGCGTAACACGTTAAATGGACCTGAGTCTTGTGCTTGGGCAGTTCCTGCAACAGCACGACACATACCTTAGTAAGTAGTAGCTTATTGATGTATTTCTAGCATTCTATGAGCAATCTGGTCCCACGACATCCCAGTAACAAAGCTTTCAAAACACAGTGACTTTAAAATTCCCAGCATGCAGTCATGTAGTTTCGGAACCACAGTTCCGCGTAGTGCTATTAACCTAGACTTTATACAGGCCAAAACCAAACTGTACCTATTACTGAGATGACCAAGCAGTTATGGCTAAAGAGCAGCATTTCTAACGGAATTACCATAAAAAGCACTGTTCCCTTACCACTATCCATTCTCTGATGGTCCGATATAACTCCGGGTTTAGAATCGCTTTTTTCAATCTCGACAAAGGACCGTCGGCGTCGACTTTACGACATTTTGAAAACATGTCACAATACCCTTGAAAATTATCAGAGTAAGATCAATCTGCGTATCAAATGCATATTCAATTGAAGAACAAAGCGTGAAACCTAGATTATTATCGCACGGCGAGCCAGGCTGAAGTAATATCGCTGTGCTGTTGAAGAATTCTTGATACGATTTGTCTCCCGTGCTTTTGCATTCGCCGATGCCAGCTGATAAGAAAACGTAATGCTAAGGATTAGAACATTTGAAGACAAGGTACATTGCATTCATAGTTCACATGCTGGACTCTAAACTATGCAATGATTACTCGAGTAGATATTTAAACTATATGTTAATATTGGTAGGCCTACATATTATATATTCACTATAACCGTTTCAATGGACGTCTAAATGCGCAGATCAGAATTAGAAACAGACATTGTGAGGTTGAGAACGACAAAAACTCAATAACCAGAGAGATTCACAAGATGACAATGTAAAGCAGGTTCAAGTTTATTCATAAAATTTCATCACTAGACTGCAATAACATGAATGATAAGAAGATGCCGAAACGCCTTGGAGTAGTCTTAAGATCCTACACCCACCTGGGCCTAGGCGATGTAAAGAGGAGGCATGCAC
>ATSW01011881.1:0-10206 GCA_000444245.1 Botryllus schlosseri
ATTTTTTCAAGATAGAAGAACACGCGACCTCATTTTCAAATCGAAATTCGGGGTCGCGACCACAAAAAGTTTGAGAATCCTTGTTTCGGCGGAAAGTATACTGTACACAAACTCCTGCCTTAACGGCGGTGCTGCTTTTATATTTGTTTTCATGAAAAACACAGGATGTTGGTACTTTCAGAGATGTTATTTATATAAATATACTCTAGCCTAGATCTGCACGCTTTAGCATCGTTAGAAACGGGAACAATCACGCCAATGGCGACATAGAGGGAAAATCTCGAATATCGTCATCAGGATATTCTCAACTTAGTGCGCACATATGAGAAAAGAAGGTGCTGCAATGGCGAAGCGGTGTTCTGCCTGACATAAGAGTATGATAATATGAATGAAAATGAAGCGCAATTCTACCTTCAGATAAATAGATACCAACTCTGCGGTTCTTATCCTGTATTCCATGAAACACAATGGGTTCCCTGAGCTATAGTCTCAGGGGCTCTATCGAGGTCAAGACGCAAACTCGGCTAATACGTATGATTTGCGATGGCACACCTGCCTTGGTCATCATTGGCAGAAGAGCATCAGGCTCGATTAGCAGTAGACCTGTGACTGTGATGGCGGTACGTCGTGTGCAGTGTCGCACGGGTTTCGAACTGAAATACCGATTCTATCTCCAATATTTAAAAACTCATTTGTAATTAAGCAACAGGTGTCACCCTGTTGCGTTTCGACTGAACAACACGATGACGTTCTCCAAGGCGAGCCTCGTATTTCTGAACTATGGCATCTCAAAGGATGCGGCATAGAAGTCGCATTGATTCCCATTAAACATTCATTACAACGTTTTCATATTGTGGGAAATAGATATTTCAATGAGTTTGTTCTTTTACCAATCAGTAATCTGTAGAAATGTATTAGATATGCATTTTGGTCGATTTTTGTTTTTATGAGTCGACGAAGGTTTGGGGTTCCGCAAAAGATTGCAGACTAGCGTAAGTGTTCCGCGGGCAGAGGTGGTCAGTAACGAAGTACTTCTACTTTTTCCAAGTACTCAAGTAGCTTTCCTTTACTTCTGGTACTTACTCAAGTAGATCTGATTTTCGCTACTTCTACTTCTACTTCGTAATATTTTGTGATCTACTTACTTACTTTTCACTATTTTCAGTTTGTCAAGTAGAAGTAGTTCAATCTTCCAATCAATAAGAGAGCCTGAAGAATTTCAGGGCTGTTGTCACGGAGTATCAACATTTAATTTTCATAAAAGTTGAGTAAGGCTCAGAATTTTCGTCGCGCTTCGCGCGCAGTGGATACCGAGTGACCAGTATGATTTCACGAAGGTATGGATGACTATAATTTAGGTAGCGGGTTGGCGTGGTTCCGTTCACACAGGGATATCTAGATATCGCCGCGTTCACACCACATTGTCGCCCTTCGCCCATATGAAATAATTCATCACAGTATATATGGCTCATCATAACGTTTGAAACTAATGTTTCGCAATCTAGCATTTACTTGTCATACCGTAATCTGGCATGTCCATGGCACGTCCTAACCTGGAGAAGTGGACTCTGACTCTTTTGTTAGTTTTAGAGCTGTTTTAGCATACCACCTTTGAAACTTTCTGGACTAAAGGCATGAAAAACATGTTCCACTTTTAGAAGTAGTATTTATGTTTCACTTTCAATTCCCAGTATCATATACCTTGAGTTATAATTACTACTATCTTTTGATTGGATAATATACATGTTGAGGTATAAAAGCAAGTGTAGTAATGCCTTTAATTTCTGGAAATAAAGCAGCTCAATATGTCATTTTTACGGTCCACCATATTTTTATTAACGTTTACTAATCGCGCAAAGTGTTTACACCGTATCCTATACAACTTCTCAGTATTGCTCTTCGACTAAACTACGGGCCTTATAATATGGGGGATGGCGCCATACCATGCTATTTTCTAAAACGTGCTGTTCGAGAAAACAGAGGATTAGTATAGCATTTCCATATCAATACTATCATTTTCATCCCCTGATGTGGACGAATGCTTATGCTATCGAAAATTGGATACGTTCTGGTATATGCATCAATACGAATCAAGCTCGTCACCTTTCGCATAGCTCAATTTGCACCTTTTTACAATCCATGTGAACGAATTAGGATCGTTTTCACAACTACTTACTTACTTGAGTACTTTTAAAGTCAGTCAATTCTACTTCTACTTCAAGTAGTTTTAGGATGCGTATGGAAGAAGTACTTCTACTCGTACTCGAGTAGATTTTTTCGTCGCCACTTCTACTTCTACTTGAGTAGCTTTCTTGACTACTTTGACCACCTCTGTCCGCGGGTTTGTAAACGTTAAGAGCCACTGTTCCATAGTATAAAAAATGAGGTTGGTATGATCAGGGATCAACTGATGACTAGGGCATGTTTTTGTTGCAGTCGAATCCGCGGAAAGTTGCACTTATTTTTCACAAAAGCTGCATTTAATTTTCACAAAATTTGCACTAAAAAGTTGCATTTATGGACAAGTTCCTTGACATTATTGCGCTATGAGATACTCGAATCGTTCCGTATCCAAGGCACTGTAGCAAAACTCTATGTTGGCGACTTCAACTAAATCAATAGCCTGAAAAAAATTGACCCGGTGAAAATATAAGTTTCGGCGGTATATAGCCTGAATCTACGTCAAATCAGATAGAACATCAAATTTAAACGAAAGTGAAATAATCAAGCGATCTATTCACATATAGTGCCAAATATTTCCAGTTAAAAGTTAGTTGCATTAAAAATCGAAAACACTGTCTCATATTAAGGATGTACCTTCCCATATCTTCAAACAAATGTTTCACGAACATCTTATAGGAAAGTATGTAAATTCTTCGTAAAATTGTGTCCCTGCCTAACTTGTAAGCAGTGCCAATTTGTTACTTGACCATTTCTTTGGTTACCTACTGTGAATGTTCCCACCCTAGATCTCATCTGTTTTTGTTACATTGCGAACGTGTTATATTTTATTTTGAAGTTCACATGCAACCAGCCTCATTTCAGGCTATAGCTGACTTTATGATCTCAGGATCCCTTCGGTACAGCCTGGTTCTAAATTGAATTATATTTTGCTTTACATTCAAGTATCCATGTGTTTTTCATGGAACTGAATAAATCCCCTCTCTCTCTCTCTCTGAAGTTGCATGAAAAAGGATTAAGAGTTGCAAAACGTTGCATGAAAAATCGAAAAAAGTTGCAAAAAGTTGCATTGAAAAATGAAGAAAAATTGCAAACAGTTGTAATATAGGATTCCTCCAAACAGCTCAAAACACCTTACTACATAACTTCCCAGTACTTAGGAAGCTGTCGGAAGCTGTAAAAAAGTTGCAAAAGTTGCAAAAAACTTGCCCTAGTTATCACCCAAGCCCAACCCGAACTGAAAAAAGATGCCTCTTACCTCCCTAAGTTGCAGTGCAGAGGGGTAATATGACTTGAATTGTGTTGAGTAAGCCGGTGGATACTGCAGATTAAAGGTACCGAAATATCAACCGACCCCCATCTTTTTTCTTTGTTAATTGCCATCTTTTCGAAGTATCGTTTTCCGGGAATATTTTGGCAAGAGAATGACGGTAGTTCCTTTGGAATTTATGTTTATGTTACTCAAGTGCATCTGCCTTTTAAGAAATATCTATTTGCGAAGGTATGCTAAATCCTGATCTCAGAGTCAATGAGTGGTACTTGTACAAAGCAAACGCTAGCTTTATCTTCATCAATCGCCGACCATATAAAGAATGATATGCTTAATCTACTTTAAGTCTTAGGCAAAATGATCTGGAATGGCATCGTAGGTCGCATTATTTATACTGTTCATGGCGAGGTAGTAATTTATGGCAATACCTCATTAAAATCTCCTTTCATCTCAGTATGTTACTCATCTTCGAGTCAAGTTTGTATATTACCTCGAGATAGGCTACTTGAAACATGTACACATGCATAATTTAGCGATTACGTTTTCGTGAGAGAATCTTTGCAAAAAGCCAACGGAATGTAAATATACATAAACAAAAGGTAAATATACCAATAATAGTAATCTTCTGTCGGTCGTGACCTTCGCAATTTCTGACGCTTTTTGTTGATATTTCGTATTGTAGTTCTCGGTAGTTTTAAAGGTGTGGGTAACGATCATCCCAAACTATCGGTTTCGTTATCGAAAGTGTCATAAAATGTGCGTCAATCATGATAAATGTGTAAATCCGGGTTGTCATTGAAATGTCGGATTCGTTTCTAATGCTCTCGGGAATAGTTTAGTCGCATGTTATCCGGCATATAGGCTACGTAAGCTGTTCTTTCAGCGATTCAGGTTACGGGAGTTTCTAACTTCTCTCAAAACCAGTCGTTCTAATCGTTATCGAATAAAGTGACAGGAAAAGGGTATGTGCCACACACAGTTACACCCTTCCTTGTGTCCAATCCACGCCTCAGAAAGAAATACAGTCGAATCCGCTTAATATTGATAACCCGACATAGACAATCGCTTTATTTTGCAAAAATTTCTCGGGAACAGAACAAAAGCTAAAATTGCACTTAAAAAACTACGGTCAATTCGGACTATTGTTCGCTTAATTCGGACACAGGTGCGTAATTTACATCGTTATGGCACAATAAACAATACTTCGTTCGATTTAACACCAGATGAGTGATTATGGTGATGCTTTTAATTAGGCACAATTGTATCTTGTGGAACAGATTGATACAGAAAAGTTTTGCAGAATAAGTGAAATTGCTCACTAACGTAAGTGGAAAAACGTTAAGACTTCCTGGATTGTTCGGCTTTCGGCAGTTAATCTTGTTGGTGACGATATCACGTTTCTCCGCTTAATTCGGCGAAAAGTGAGTGTAACCAAGCTGTCCGTATTAAGCGGAGTCTACTGTAATTGGAAAATGTAGTCAGGGGCCACCATGTCGATATGATAGTACCAGAGGTGGTCAAAGTAGTCACCATCGCTACTCAAGTAGAAGTAGAAGTAACGCCGCAATTTCTACTCAAGAAGTAGTAGAAGTGGTGGTTCACAAGTAAGTAAGTAGGTATTCTACGCTTATTTTTGCCTACAAAACTGAAAACTGTCAAGTAGAAGTAGTCTAAAATCGTAACTACTTTAAAAGTAGTGTGAGTAGGCGAAATCTACTTCAAGTACTTCAAAAAGTAGAAGTACTTCGTTACTGACCACCTCTGGATAATACAGGCTTTATTGTTGACTCCTTACACCGTTCAGCCTATTACTGAATTCCTATTAGTCACGAGAATAATATTGTGTTATAGAGGGAGGTCAAGTTAGAGCTGCTATGGTACACTGCATTGGACCGTAGCAGTTGAGGACCATTAACGCCAAACAACAACAACCAGATTTTTTAGTCACATTCATATATTCTTATATTTCAAGAGACTCTCGAAGACACAGAACTTCAATATACAATAAAATATTCGTACTGATTCGGGTTTATTTCAATATGAAGAATTTAAGACACTATTCAATTGTATATTGTACTCTATGCATAGTATTTGATTCCTTCCGATTCAGAAAAACAGCCTCGCTGTGAACCAAGACATTTGATTGGTCGTCACCATTTCTTCACGTGATCACGATGATGACCCATATGCCAGTATTACATCTGGACGCTGGCCAATGCCCTTTTCATATTGCCAGTAACGACTAGGAGAAATTCTGCGTTCTTTCAATGGATTCCGGCGTTGTCTACAACATTTAATGTTTACTTCTGAATCTATGAATAGCTGCACCAATTGACGGATAGATTCCCCACCATCTTGGTCCCGAACTTTGGCTTCGTCCTCTTTTGACATTTCATGGCGTGACATATCATGGAAATATCATTTCTTGGAGGCGCTCACTGGAGTGGAATATGGCTGGGTCATCGGTGATGATGACGAGAAATAATAATGGTGAACTGAACAAATCCGCTGACTGAAAGTTCAGTTCAATGTTCTCAGTAAAGCAGGNTCCTTTTTATATATTCTGGTTATCATTGCATTCCCGCGGATATCGAGTTTTGTGAATCTCATTTGAAAGAATGATAAGACTGATATCATCCAAATTATCATTATGACATCGCAGCAATATGAATGATATGGAAAGATCAAATATGTATCTTTTATGCGTCCACCAAGAATATAATGCCGGTTCTATATCACTACCGGTACTTTTGTATCATAGCACTTTGTGACAATGCTACGAGTTGCTCACGAATTCACAGATATATCATTTCTCTACCGTGCGTAACTTTGTATTGTACAATCATGTTTCGTATGATGCGACACGATCATTCGAGGTTTACAGCCTTACAGCCCCTTCAACAGTGGAAACTAGTGTCGAAACCATAATTCTCTTTGAAAACTAACTCTTAATGGCAAGGAGCGTATATCAGCACTCGCAAAAATCATCTATCGCGACTCGAATCATTCGAATTAATATACATTTAGATTGGAAGGCATATATAATATGCATAATTGCATACGTATGAATGAATGTGCGTACTCAAACTCATGTGCATACACATGCGTTACTTTTTCAACACCGCTACTTGGAACTATTCACAAAACAGACAATGGCCGCTAAAGTCAGCAGTTTGCAATAGGATTTTGGCATCTTTCTAAGAATATTCATATCGCCGTATGTTGCACATACATAAAATCCCGTGGCTATTCTAGCAGCTTGCCCTTTTCGTACTAAAATAAAATAAGTCATGAACTTTTCTCCAGAAAATAAATTGCATCCGTTTAAAATTGTTTACGGAAGCAATTCCGCGTTCGATAAGTTTGACGTATACGTTTTAATTTGCCGCCTTCAAATGGTTCCGACATCTCTCACGAGGATCGACGTTTCGGAAACGCTTGGCGTGCACGCGTCGCAGATTGCCCGTAAAAAGCCACCGATTGTCCGGTCCTTCTCCGCCATTTTGATATGCCGAACGTAGCTGATGTTAATCGAAAGATGAATTTTCATTTGCTGTCTTTCCACAGAGGAGGACATTTGGGCGTCATCGGAGGAAAATTTCGATTTCTTGTAAAGGAAGACAAGTCCTGCTCGAGAAGGACGTATGGTAACCCTTGGTAAAATATAGGGCTGTTCAAAAAACTTTTCTTCCTGAATCTTGCTGGCTAGGTGATTAAATCGTTAGGTTGCCGTAAAAAACGACGCACACCAAATTTGAATTCATTCCAACTGGTAATCGCGGATTTCTTACAGTTTGAAAATTTTGAATTTACTAAAAGATGCATTTTTTTCAAATTTTCTGTCAACCCCATGAAATTGTTGCGCTGTCTTCAAACACGATGTAAAACAAATTTGACTCAATTCCAACCCGTAGAAGCGGAGTTATTTGAGTTTTTCGATGATAATTCTTGGATTATCACCGATCAAGGATAATCCCAGAAATATCAAAGAAAAACTCAAATAACTCCGCTTTCAAGTCGAAATACAAACAATTTCTACTGAATATATACTAGATAATCCTCTAGTTCACCGGACCACGACCTGACCTATCATTCTCGCCTTCCGACACATGCCCCCTTTTTTGTCACTTGTCCTTTTATATTATCTTCTTTTACATCGCCTAGGCCAGGTGGGTGTCTGATTTCGAAGATTACTCCCAGTCGTTTCGTAACCTTCCTATCTTTCATTATATCGCACTCTTGTGGTGTATTGAATTGATGAAATTATCAGCAATAAATTGAATTGAATTATAGGCATCCTCTCGCAGGGCACTGACTTTTCGATATATAATATCCCATATATTATGTAGAGCGACGTCCAATAATATTAGACAGTGTGATGTCAAATCATCCGTACGGTTTTAGCTACTGCTCGCCATAAATTCCGGCTTGTAGTTATCTAGTATTAGCTATTCCGAAGACATCGGTTTTCACAATGAAGATATCCCGGACAACGTAAAAGTTGCACCGGTTGGAAGCCATAGAATACATGGAATGAATGACTTACTCAAATATACTCAACTGCAATGTCTTACGGTCAAAAGTTGGGCAGTGACAAGTCCGATATGATCAAAAAAAGTCTGCATCTACGCAGGCATCCTTACGAATTACCAATTGAAGACGAGACGTTACAGTATCGTTTTGTCAATACTTTTATTAATAGGCTCGTTCGCGTAATTGAATGTCTCCTAGGTAGACATATGACCTAGGTGAGTAGCTGAACTACGCAGGAGACTATCGCCACCGCTGTGCTATTTTGTAGAGCTGTCGTTTCGTGGCAGAAAAATCGTTACGAAAAACTCTGGTTCGCCTTAATTACAATGACACCAGTTATATGCCCAGGAGCAGTGACCGCATACGAATGTTTCGTAGTAAATATCTGTTGGAAACATGTGTCTGACTGGATGTTAGACGATACGACGCAGGGTCCAATTTTTATTTATCTGCTTGCAGTTACAGATTCATCAAAATGGTCTTGTTGATGATGACATCAGTATCATTACAGTCTCTGGCACAGTGTTCCTAAGCCACTGTTCCCTGGGACTCCAGCAGTTCCTTGGACCAGTCCCAGGGGTTCCTTGTAGGTCAACACACACACTAAATTCGTGCATATGATTTATGATGATACGCTCGTCTGGGACAACATCGGATGTAGGCAATTGGACGGTTTCGTTCTTTTAACATTCTAAAGATGCACTATGTCATTTTGTGCACCAGTAATCTGAAGTATCGATTTGAATCAGTTAGATATGTTGCTGTTGTTTTGTGACATTCACGGTGTATGTCGACTACTATGGTCATCTACGCCAGGCCAATTTTTCTTCATTTTTATTCCTTAGCTGCCGACTTGTAGCACGGCCCACTTCTTAAGGGGGCACTTCTCTTTAAAAGTGATTTTTTTAGGTGTTCACGTTTGTAGTCATATATTTCCAAAGGTAGATGCGAGCCCCATGATTCATACATTGCTGGAAAGGGCAGGAAATTTCCTTTCCAAATATGGTCTTTATGTTGTACCATGAGCATGTACCCCACCGGTACACTTACTTNAAAAAACAAGAAAATATTCAACACNTGTAATNAAAATCCTAAAAACTCANAAGTCTTTCAAGATTTTCCTTCAAATATTGTTGTAGTAATAGTNCAGATATATATCTAATGGAGGGATTTTCAAANNNATGGAGGGATTTTCAAAAAAAGGTTNTCTAACAAAATTTATGAAATTTTTGTCAGCGAACCCTAAATTTTCATTTTTTTCNAAATTNTTTCCTACGTAAAAANTTTTACGGACAAAATTTTGAGAAAACGCTCCATTATTTTATNATACATACCCTAACCATCATCTGTGCAAAATTTNANATGAATCGGACAAGCAGGTGCAGAGTAGATACAGTTTTTGTGCAGAAAAAGTANGTTTTGAGAAAAACGCGTTTAAAAGAAAAAAACTGCAACAACTTNGAAAAACAAGGATATGAACACTGCTCATGACATCAATGGCCACATTAGTTGATTTGCATCACACAGTGAACCATATATAACACAACCTGAGCATTAATAGCCGCCAGGCACATAGTCAGATGTGTCTNNGGACTCTTGAANTCTTTCAATTTTTCACAGCGAAAGAGCGTCNAGANGCAGTCTTTCTTTTTTTGTCCTTNAAATCAGTTCCATTTTTGTGAAGGTGTTCACTGGCAAGTTTNGGCTTTCAAGAACACTCANGAATCCACTATATCCAATATTCCAGTTCAGTANAGACATAGCTACAGNACGTTTTACTGCCATAGTTCATCAGTACATTTTCTTCAGGCACCTTGGCCATATGGTCGCGACTCGCGACGAATGACTCATTTTGGGTTTTGGTGAATCCACCAATGCATCTTTTCATTATAGAGATTCTTCTAAAACTGTAAATTTCCTTGATCGACTCATTCTAGGCATACTGATAGCTAGAAATGAAAGACAATCCAATACAGTTATCAAAAAACAATAAATACTGCCCAATATTGTCAGTCATCAGTCAATGAATAGAAAAAGATGAAATAGAAAAACACATAACCTCCATCTCGACTATATACTTGGTACTGAATCAGTGAAGCAGCCGAGTATATGAAAGCAGACACCCTAGAACACTTATCTACAAACATACAAGAAATACTACCCAACATTGTCGGTTATCAGTCAACAAATAAAAAAAATAAATGAATAACTGAGTCAGAGAC
>ATSW01011883.1:0-10430 GCA_000444245.1 Botryllus schlosseri
ATAACGTAGGGGTGGCCAAACTTTTAAGCTCGCGGGCCGCATTCAACATCTGAATCCATTCGCGGACCGCACTATATAAAGTTGGGATTATAAACCAAAACGCAATATTGATATTTTATTATATAGTGAGAACATGGAGATAATATATGTGCTTATTTAAAACAAGCCAAACATTGCTTTGACGCACACGTGTCAGAAACATATACTGGCGAGATAGGCTGGCGGACCTCAATAACCAATTTGTCAAAACTACAGAGATGAAAGTCGGTCGGCCCGATTCTTAGAACAAGATTGAAATTTAAATCTGTGAGCAGCGATCTGTTCATAGATTTACTAATTCCACTTTTGGTTTCGTTCCAGGACACACAATGCTGGCAGCATCATAACCATGTTAGCTTCAAACACGCTTCTACTATGTGTAGAATGTAGATAAATACCCCCATTCTACGCATACAGACAACGAATCTACCTAAGACACGCCCGAATCGTTTTTTATAAGCACATCACTGAAAATATTAAAAATGGAGTGGCCAATCTGAAATCCCACTGATGATCCAAATTATGTCAATCTCGGTGCAGCTATCCCGCTGTGATATTAAGTATTTACCTTAGATCAGTGGTTCTCAAACTTTTTAGGACACGCCCCACTCCTTATGATGGTGAATGATTTTGCGCCCCCTTATCGTCATATCACAAAACGCAACCAGGATGCAAGCAAATCTAACAGGTAGTTTGATGGCATGGAAGGTTACGACTGTAGCTAAGAGATTTTAAAATATGTAATTCAGACTAAATACAGATCAAAAACTAAGAACTGGATGTAAATCGCGCGAAGCGCGAAAAANATTTTCAGTTCAGTTCAGANTCGCGCCCCTATTCAGATGCTTTCACGCCCCACGGGGGGTGTGCCNACCAGTTTNAGAACCATTGTCTTCGAATTATCATGGTGAAATTTACGAAGAAAANATTTAATCAAGTCCCTGCATTAATTCGATNTTTTGTACGCATTTTATCAATATTTAAAAAAAGTTTCTTTAGACTCTCGCGGGCCACACAGAACGTTGTTGCGGGCCGCATGCGGCCCGNGGGCCATAGTTTGCCCACCCCTGGTATAACGTCATAGCCGAGAAAAAAATTATTGTAAAATTTGGATCATTTGTTAGGAGACCACCGCCGTTCACGGACTTCGTAGGTAATANATTGCGGCTTATACAACTGTATGGAATTTGTAATAACAAAAACGAATCTTATGATATTGAAATTGGTACAAATATTGGATCTTGCAACCACAAGGAAACAAATGTTTATATTAGAACAAACGGTATTTAAAATGATACCAACACTCCAACAGGGGCCGTGCAATGATGGACGAGGAGATTACAAAATCTGATAAAAAAAAACTATCACTAATACCTAACCCATGTTTGATATGAAGGGATAATGGCTACTATCAGATATTTTATATACGTTGTTTTCCGATTTGATCATCGTGGTCACTTCATCCATCTGCCTCATAAAGCTATCCACAACTAACCAACACCTAGCCAATCGCAGATAACCAAATCAATACATTACAGCATTTTACTTCCACAATTTGAAATATGTGTTCATTTATTGAATGGCACTGCCAATCAAAGTATTGTTTCTACAAATAGCTGTCAGCAAGGCCTTGGACTGTGTGTGCATATAGCATTTNATTCTGGTTTCAACATCTACCATATCATCCGGTCGGCGAACATATCNTGTGCGGAGGAATATCTTTTCGAATGATGACATTAATATATCAAATGTGCTAGTACTCGTTGAAGCTTTGTAAGTAACGTANGATACAGTTTCTTGCTCGAGAAAGACGTACTATACTCGGTTAACCTTTTCCCATCCAATCATGACGTAACGAGTGGCGTTCCGGCTGAATATNGGACCTTGTACCTGTGGCNAAATGTTCAATTCAATTCACGCAGAGCAAACTTAGACACGCATATCCGACGGCCTTTAAGAGAATGTTCTGGTGCTTGTCTCATTTGACTTCGTTACCAAGTACTTTCACAAAGCAAAGCAACATAAAGTGTCACATTATGCGTGTACTGTGCAGTGTGCACATTATGTGTAGTGAGGGTAAAAGTTTAGAGTAAAGTGTGATAGGTGTACCATTACGAAAAATATTGAAGAGCTATATATATATGTCATATAGTTGGCATCATTATCACGCTAATGAGGAGTGTCGAAGACAATCAGCTGATATTGTAACGCTGCCTATGGATGACTATGAAATTACTTACCAACGAGACTCAGCACCGCCGGAGAGGCCACGATCGAATTCCAAGGAAGTTTCGAGAACTACTTCAACTCCGAATGGTGAAGATACGATATNTTTAAGTATCCTATTTCTTTTCCGACGCACATATTAATCTGTTTCCGATATCCGCAGTTGTATAAACTTTAAGTTGTTTTAATATCCATTGTGTTGCGTCTATGTCATATTGAAAATACTGTACCGATTTAATCTCATGATACATATCAATAACAGTAAGTTATGAAGTCTGGCGGTTGTAATNGATCTTATAGCATCTGAAAATTGTCATAGTCGAACCGAGCATAACNAATACGTTTCTTTCCAGGGGCGATCTCTAAGGTGAACGGCAAACTGCGAATTATTTTCTCACTATTGGTAGTGTTCTTCGTGGTGACATTGGCAGTATTCGGTGTGCAATTTCACTGGACATCAAGACTAAACATCCAGGATATTGGTATGCTGGCCACATNTAATTTTCTCATGCATGATGGACTACAAAATTTCAGTATTTACTGCAAAAGTTATAGCGTCAAATCCGTCTTAGAAGCCTGTCTGATTGGATCTANTACATAAAAAGACAACGACTTTTTAACATGAAAATCGAGCAAACGAAACCTTTCTTGGCCTTCGATCTCAATTCTGGGTAGTTGACCAAAGATAAATACAAAGGGGTGACTCAAAACGTTTCATTCCGTTTCAACATTCNTAAGTCGGGTTATGNTGTATGACAATGTATGATAAAACAGGGTTTGCATCTGCACACTGTNCATACTGTGCAGCCATAAATCAAATAGATTAATTTAATTTAGTCAACTGAAGGGGACATNTCTTTTGCATCTTAGAGTTTTTTTTTTCTCTATAATTCGTATGATGTTGTGGGTGTGACAGTTACACCACCGATGATACAAGAAAGTATCAGCTTGAGTCTGGAAAATATTTTGCACTTGTTTGTNTTATGTGTTTTGGTCGTACCTAAAGTATGCGTGCTTTTCCTTCGTTCAAATTTCAAANAATNGCCACTTAGAGAAACAGGTGACTCATGAGAGTTCGTCATTTGTAATCGTCCTCAATTACATTGCGGCAGTAATCGCCGTATATCAGTAACACAGCATCTGGCCTCAATTACCAGATGAGCTGCCTGCCGTTGTCACAGATTACACACNTCTCAAACCCGATGTTCAAGTATTTGTTGTTCACATTTACGACATTATTCGACCTCTTGATTATAANCAAATACAGTCATATGCGAGATCACGATGGGNTCGCGACTGGGACGTGAGCAACTCTGCTTAAGGTATTCGCAACGTATTATAGAATATTAATCGTGCAATATCAATAGCACAACAATTTCTCGCCTTTTCCTGATTCTGTCATCTCTGTGATCCAGAGCTGAGAGAATTGTTAGTTGACGAGACGCGAACACTGAAGAGAAATCTCATCAACAGCGCCGCAGGTATATAGTTCATTCTCCTGTAGTGTTTCCCGTATAGCTGAAGCTTATCGCAAAAAATATTTTCCTCACCAACAGAGCAGAAAAATGTATCCCGGAATGCGACATCATACACCATGCACTTATATTATGTATGGGTTATACTCTAGCTGGAACGGATGTTGNCCGTTGGAGCCNCCTGATCTTCATCTAGCGGTACATACATATCCGGAACGGGGCATATTTTGTTGACGAATTTCTTTGCGCTTAATGATAACTCATGCGGTGCGGCATATATGCATATATGGACACTCGGACAGTTTCATTTATCACTTGATCCTCCTGCAAAGTGTGCATGANATGTAAAGTTATGTTATACTTATATTAAAGAAATATTTACACGCGATCCAATCACCAAGAGGCTTCAAGTCCATAAACGATAGACTGGGCTGCATTGAGCAACACATTGCTTGACTTTGTCGCATTATCTTCAATATTATCCATGAACGGGCAATTTAACATTATGACCGGTTTTGCAAATTCGTAAGCAGACGCACAATATGTATTCAAGACGTGTCTTATCTGAGATTGCAAATGAACTGAAATGTGCAGAGGTTGATGCTATGTATTGACATCAAAATACGGTGTTTTTCGATGGTCTGAATTCTATTGACTAAATTAACGAAAGAGACCAAAATCGCATCTTATAATCAACAGTGCCAAGGAGATGAATAAGAGTTGACAATCAGCTGAAATGTCATAAATCTCATCTTCGTTTCAATATCNGGGAGTGGTTCGTTTTATTTTCACTGTCGTCGATAAGAGGGGGAAATGGCTTGCCCCACCTTCCTATAAATACGTGGTCACTGCGTCGAAATAAATAGATGAAGTCATTGTTAGAAACCTCATGTAGGTATTCATATAGGACTCATAAAACCTGCGTGGTGAAATGATGGATATATACGGTAGTGCCGGGCAAATCGATAAATCCCCTAGTTCAACTCTGNTCCGTTTTCTTCAAAATGGCATCCGCTTCCGATCCGGCTCTAGCCGATCAGAAAAAGTATGAATCCGACTCAAGTCCGACTCCAGCCCAAAATAAAACAATGCTGTCAATAACAACCAAGGGTCTGGCAAAATCCTGCACACTACTCCATAGAGTACTCCGGCCATATCCGGAGACGAACTAATCTGTCCTTATCTGTAAAAGTACGAATTCGGATCCAGCGCAAAATAACAAGGGTCCGGCGGATATCNAGTTCATGGAAAATCTATGCCCCGCTCCAATGTCTATTGTCTGTATCGGCGTCCCATACTGCTTACTACAGTTATCTCTCGTCTAAGTTGATCCCAATTTCATGCTGCGTANCTTTCCCGATATAATTAGGGCAATTCTTCAATAATTCGGCTTTTTGTCTGTATAAAAATCTTTAAGATATGTTATAAACTTCACTCGTTCCCCATACAGCCCGATATACTGATATTACTGTATGCCTTTCACATATGTGCTATTGATTCCAACTGCCANCTGCAATACTTGTATGACTTCGAGATTAATTGAAAACAATTTCAATGATATNGTGACTTGTAAGATCACTATCAAGACGACTGAGTTTAATAACTTTATATAGGCTCCAGATCCTGTTCCGAATTACGAGACAGTCACGGAGTTTCAGCAACAGGGCACTACTGGACAAGGGATCCTTTCTCAGGCGCTGGGAGATATATTTACTGCAACTTTCAAGTTTACTCAGGTTCAACATTTTTATTTCGTTTCAGTGAGCTTCGTAGTGTCACGCTGTGGCCAAAATTATATTTGTACTGGCTACGTTTTTGAAAAATTATGAATATAGAGGCTATGTGTGATTATTAGTCGAGATATATTTAAAGGAATGAAAAACATGTTGTTTACTCGCTGGGAACGTTATTGTTTATGCCACCTAACGTACTCATTTATGTACTTGAATATAATGATAGCGGCGCGCAAGCCTTGGCATGGTGCAATAATCTATTTTCTACCGAAGCACCTGCGCGGTGATTTGGGCATTTGAAATTTCGCCTATGTTTCGCTAATTACGCGCGAAACANGTTTTAATTATTACATCATGCATCTCGATTAAACAATGAGGTCTATACTTCGCGTCGAACACTGCACATCACGTTTGTTGTACATCGACTTATTAATTTCTTGACCTATGGAGAGCTTCCCCGCGATCAGTCCCGTGGTTGTGTTCNTGACTCTCAATACTGCTTTAATGCAATTCTTAGGGACCGAGGTCCCAGTTCTTAATAATACGAAAAGCAGATGAATGCCCGTTCTCCAAATTCACGTGAAATCGTGTAATCCCGCGTTCAACCCATTTGTAGAATATGCTCATATTCCGGTTTAGAATGTCTGAACTGTACGGATTAGCTACTCTTGAGCAATATAGATTGANATGTTCGAGTTGAATGATGTTGTGAGTCTATATATAGTGACCATGATATATGCAGACATCTTCACATGCGCAGAGCTATCGTCTAGATACAACGAGTCCGAATACGGGTACTATCTTCTTGGCGGAGCAACTGGTGGATTTCGGTATTGCCCAGGTATGTATGCCCGCNTTTACAAATATATTGATAACATCACCAGTTGCATTCGTCGACCTGTTGCGAACAGACANGGGGTAATCGCGATTAGTAATCGTAATCGATTACGACGATTACAGCATTTTCAAGTAATCGTAATCGCAATCGATTACATTCGAAAAAATCCCGAAGTAATCGTAATCGTAATCGACTACTTCCCATATTTAATCGATTTCTTTGTGATATTTCGATTACTTTTTATTTGTACAAGGACTGTGACATAAACTGAACACTCGTGAACAAGGAAGAGATATTATACCAGTTATTGAGAGCACAAACGTCTGATTTTCAAATGCCACTGCTCATTATTACGTCAGAGGTAGCCTATTATTAGCTTTGCTCGTCTTTGCGAAGGAAGTGTCCACACATAGTAAATAGATATTCGATGTACATTAGTGTGATTGTAAGAAAACCCACCGTGCTGTTTATCGGTTTATCAATACGTTTCAGACGCCACTACCTCGCATCAGGATAATTAATCGTAATCACCTCTCTGCCCAAGTTAAAATAGCAACTTTTATATTGATGTTTGGTTATGCTTAGTTAAACTATAGAATGTAATAGTTCTAATTCTAGAGTTAAATGCAGTTTCACCGTTGCTGCTTGGCGAGCAGTAGACATATATGGTACGAACGTACAGCAGACAAAGGTTTNGAATTTTGTACTCGTCAAATATTACGGTTTCCATAACGAAGCATTACAATCAACAGCTGCTGATATNTATCATAACTGGGCCGTTGTTTTGCCGTTTCTCGTAATGGCAGCTTGTGTTACATTATCTGCATTAAGTTGAAGGCAGAATTTTGTATTCACTTTCTGTTATTCTAATATTATTCTACTCAAAATGGGCGCCATTCGCTATTTCACAATTCTTTACTGAACATTTGGACTTGACGCCATAGCCATTAGCGCGGGTTNTAGCTAGAATCAGGATCAAAACAGCAAAAGCNTCCCCCAACCAAAATTTNGTCTTGGGCCCCCATAGGGTAGTCAATTTGGAAGTTGAAGATTAAATTTCGTCTACAATACTGATAATTGCATTATATTGCATTTTTAATCNTATCTCAGCGCCCGATGGTCAGATTTACNTGAAGAGCGGGGGGCGGGGCGTAATTCATAATTATAACATCTGGTATATTGCAATAATTACTTTATTGTATGTTGTTAACTCGTCACCTCCGGTCTGTTATATAGCTAAAAGATATTGATTGTAGTGGNCCAAACAGCNGACTAAAAGAAAAACTTGCGTGAGAAGCACACACAAATTGTCATGTCTAATGCTCTGTGGGTGCCGGGTGGCATTTGCATCGTGGGCTCAGATTGGAAGNAATGGACTGTTGGTCACGCCCACCCAGCGCGGCTATTAACAATGGACACATACCCTAAGTTTTGGCCAATGTCTTTCTTTAATAGCACACTTCGTGGGAGTCTCATGTTGGCCGAAACTGCATATGTCTTTTGATGTGTCAAGGAGCGGTATTGACTGGCACCTAAATGCCTATTACTATGAATTATGTATGCTTTATTTCTTGAGGGGGAGACGTATGCATTTCGAAATCAAACTATCTAGAGACATTTAAATCGCAAAGCGCAAAGAGAAATTCCGAGTTAATGAAATCTCTCGAAAATGCTCTATAATTTAAGTTGGTTTACAAAATACTTTTGAGTCCCCCCAACTACGCTCCCCACCCCATTGGGGAATTGGGGGTGCGTCAGTTATGGACCTGGCAAGAATGCAAATCATTGGGTGCGACAAACCGTCCTCTATAAAATGGGCGATGGGTACATTATGACTTAAGAAGGAAATGTCCCATTTTTTTAAAGACAGTAGTTATATCACTGGGCCTTTCCAGCGCAATCCGTGTTTTGTCTTTCAATATAACTACTACGATGCAAAAATAAATGTAATCGTGAGTAATCGTGATTACTTTTCCAATGTAATCGTAATCGTAATCGACTACTTCCCGATTGTGCTGTAATCGTAATCGTAATCGCGTGATTCAGAAGTATTCGTAATCGCAATCGATTGCATTCATGAAGTAATCACCCCATGTCTGGTTGCGAATGCCTGCAATATCACAATGTCAGGAATAATGAAGTCAATCTGACTTCCAGAGTAACTGAGACTGAGCAGTAGGCGGTTCAAAAATAATAATAGTGATTTAAACGACGGAATTAATGAAGTGATCTATTTACATATTGTTCGGACACGGTCGTGCTTGGCAGGGGTAGTTGCAAATCATTGTGTCATACATAATAGTGATATATAGCTAACCCATCACATAGCTCTTTGTTAAGTAAATCAAAGAGCATAGAACCATATTAGAAATAGTTTTTAGCATGTTTTTAAATCGGAGATAGTTTCCCATTCACGAACGCCCAAGCGATACCGTCTAAAATTACATTTCCACTGGGTCATCTTTTTCAGGCTATTGATTTTGTTAAAGTCCCCACGAGTGAGTTTGTCTTTCATGCCTTGGGTCAAGTTTGCAGACCTATGGGGTTCAGGTTATGTTCTTCGAGTCGTTTTGGGGAGGGTTGTCGCCGTGATCTTTGGCTTTTTTAAGGAAAATTATTCCCGAAATGCGTGATTTTCTTGCTGTGTGCCAGGAAAAATGTAATTTTTGGCGGTTTCATCAGAGCGTTTAATGACGAAGTAACAAATTTGAGAGCTCTGCAGGAACTAGGTTATACAACGGAACCTTTCGAGTATCTCATACCCTAATAACTCAACAAAAATTATATATGGAACTTTTTACTGCAATTTTTGTTAAAATTAAATGCAACTTTCTCGCGATTTTAGTGCAATAAAAACTTGACCTATTAATATATAGAAGAGAGTCGACGTACACCAATTCCATGAACATAATTTGAAGCTAATATACTTGCATCTTCCCCGCATGGAAATTTTTACGTCCACCCCATCTATATGCGAGAATGTAGGCTACATATTTGGAATCCCTTCAGTGTGTTGAAATCTAATAAGACAGCGTCTCGAGCAGTGGCGTAGCAGCCACTTGGCGGTTCTGGTTCTGCTCCGGGGGCGGCAGGCTGCAAAGGGCGGCAAAATGAGGCTCCACAGTGCACGCGGCGCGTATAGAGATGGACTTTTTGGAGTTTCAACACAAAACGAAAACATTTTAATGAATATTTATTCCAAATAATTGTGACTTCTGATGTTTCTTTCCTGACACCATTTCAGAATTGAGAGGTTCCACTTGTAGATATTGGCATTAAAACGCAACAGGGGACACCAATTCGTTAATGGAAAGTGAGCTTGTAAACATTGGATATAGAATCAGCATTCAGAAGAACGGGGTTTCGATTTCGAGCTTCAAGCTCCTTTATTTGCTATGGTGTATAGGCCTAATAGATTTTGCGTCATTGTGTATCATTACTACAAAGATCTGAATAAGGATCAATTTACATTTGTATGACGTTTTATGAACCTGTTTAATATTCTCTAATATTATCATTTCATGCATGCAGTGCGTATTCCGTGAAACTATCTAACACAGAAAATGAGGATGTACGTACATTTGGGCGCACGTCTGCTCGTTGCAATGACATTTTTATCAGATCGGATATGGGTCTGTTTGCTTTAACGCAGTGTTTCCCAAACTTAGTTGAGCTACCACTCACCTGGACAACAAATAAAGTGCCAGAGCCCTCGCCCCCCTCACCACGTCTATATCATAAAACGAAAGTTGTTCTGCATTTATTACAGCTAATAATGAGACGGATGAAGCTGGTGTATTATTATATTTTTTATTCACTGTAAAACTGGTAAATACACACATAATCCGGGAAGCAACCTGCCCCCAAAGGAAAATGGCGAGATTGGAGTAAATTTTTAAAATTTCAGTAATACATTCAAATTGATATTCCTATGCAATACACGGAGAAGTCAGATTACAGAATTGCAGCAGATGAAGAATTGGCAAGGGTTACAGAGCAGAGGTAGAGATGATTGAAGATGAAGAATCGAAATTACAGAAATCATGCTGTGATTCACAAGTGTAATTTTAGTCCAGTGCTGAGTCAAGGCCTTCCGAAGAATGTGCACAGTGCCCAATA